>JBBPRJ010000039.1:0-23495 GCA_038092975.1 Chalciporus piperatoides | reverse complement strand
GGTGGTGACGTCGGTACCGGTCTTCTTCTTGTAAAGCTTGACGAAGTAATCGATAACACGGTTGTCGAAATCTTCACCACCAAGGTGAGTGTCACCAGCGGTTGCAAGGACTTCGAAGACGCCGTCGTCGATGGAAAGAAGGGAGACATCAAAAGTACCACCACCAAGATCGTAAACGATGATTTGCGATTCGCCTGCGCCCTTGTTCAGACCGTAGGCGATGGCGGCAGCGGTGGGCTCGTTGATGATACGGAGAACTTGGAGACCAGCGATAGTACCAGCATCCTTGGTTGCCTGACGCTGAGCGTCGTTGAAGTCTATTTCGTCTATTAGATTGGTGCAGTCTTTTCACCGCAACGAACTTACAGGCAGGGACCGTGACAACAGCGTGGGTGACTTTCTCACCGAGGTAAGCCTCGGCAGTCTCCTTCATCTTCGTCAAAACCATGGCACTGATCTCCTCAGGGGTCTGGAGAGAAACATGCAGTAGGCTCCCTATGCTCAATGAAAGGAGTAAAAAGCGGTGCTCACGAAGTCACGCGTCTCGCTCTTGTAGTTGACTTGGATAGCTGGCTTTCCACCCTTGTCAACCACACCGAAGGGCCAGTGCTTCATATCTCGCTTAAGTTCTTGGTCATCCATCTTGCGACCGATGAGACGCTTCGCATCGAACACGGTGTTCGTGGGGTTTGAGTGGAATGCGTTCTTGGCAGAGTCTCCCACCCTGAGAGAATTTTAGGACGAACAAGTGACCAAGAGACACACAACTTACATCCGTTCGTCATCAGTGAAGCTGACCCATGAAGGCGTTATACGGTGACCCTGGTCGTTGGCAATGATTTCAACACGACCACCTCGTTGGACACTGTGGAAATGATTAGCGATACGGGATTCAAATGTGGTCCGAGGCGTACACACCCAACACATGAATAACTGAGCCAGTGAATGAAAAGTCAGTGACACAGAACGTATCGAAGCCACTCAAACGTACGTAGTTCCCAAATCTGCAAAGTTAGGAGTCAGTCTAGTTCCGCTGCGAGGATCAGAAAGCACGTACCAATACCGATGACAGTCCCATACTCGCTCTTCTTGGCAGCGTCTTGTGCGAACGCGACAGGGCACAAACAAATAATTGCGAAGAAGGCGAGAAGAATGAGGGAAAGAGAGGACGCCATGCGGCGTGACTTTGCGCGCGATGGACGGCGGGGTGGAGTGGTCATCGCTGTGGACGACGTTGAGGATAAGGAGAAGAGGTTGAAGTTGTAGAGAAAGAAAGAAACGGACCGGACTTTATATTACTCGCTCAATGCCACGTAACTTGCAGGAAATCGACACGTCAACACTTGTAAATTTCCACGGTCACATGACAGTGGCTGTGCAGGCACTAACCAGAGCAATGCTTGGGACGACGAGAGAACAACCATTGCTTGGGCACTGCATCATGATTGGCGCATTCGAGCTCGACGTTCACGACGTCCACTATTGACGTTGACAACTGCAATGGATGTGCGTGACACGTTGATCCCACCACTTTTTATACACGAGATGGATCAGCCAAACTCGGTCCGTTCTTGTCAAAGTCGTGAAATGCCCCAGCACAATGCACGTGGAGTGATTTCCCTATTGCACCCTATCTCGACCGCAAGTGTTTCTCTATTTGAACTTCATTCTTACATCGTGTGACCAGAGTAATTTTATCATCACTGTCATCAGTCATGCACATGTGCCGGGACCAGCTCAAAGTTGAGTTGTTAGAAATCGAAATCACTTTGAGCTGTGATCTCGACACATAAGTTTCGTCGAGTTTCGTCCCTTTGCGTTCAGTCAGTACCTGTACTCTTTCAGCTGAACGTTGACCTCATTAATACCCGGCAAAGAGCCAGTTCTGGTTGGTCCAGGTTCGACATGATTACAATGCTGCCAAGTACATCTCTCCGCCTCGTTCACTCTTGGGGTTCCACCCACCGAAAACCCAACCAAGTATACCAACGAAGTTGAACGAACAGATGAAATGTATCATCTTCTGACCGCTAGAAACACTTATCTCGAGAGTGCACGCGTGGCCTTATCAAGCCTAGCCGGATATTCTCGCTTCTTCCCACCCCCTGGGCGTCATCATGATGGGAAAGTCATGGTGCCCGATAGTATAAAAGCCATCCTTCTACCGGATGGAATTCGCCTCGAACTCCCTTCCGCCTTCCCGCTTCTTCCGGGCTTATACCAACCACGAGAATGGCTACCAGGCAAGCGACTGAAAAGGCCGACGAAGCACTCCTCGCAGAGCTTGGGTACAAGCAGGAATTCAAAAGAGCCTTCACCCCGTTAGAAGTGCGTAGATGACCCCATTACCAAGCCAGATGTCGACTGACAGCCTTCATAGGTATTTGGTATAGCGTTCAGTATCGTTGGTCTGCTTCCATCGATCGCGTGAGCTCAATCCAACCTCCACACAGCAGAGGGCTGACTACCTTATCGACCTCCAGTGCGGTCCTCACTTACTCCATTCCAAATGGTGGTCCTTCTGCAATGGTCTGGGGGGTACGTGCAATCCTGTTACTTGTCTGGATATGGTCAACAGCTACTTCGGTGTCCTGATAAGCGGGAACTTCTGCTATTTGTTCTTTGCTCGATGCCTTTCGTCAAGCACTGTGCTTACATGTTTCGATCTATATCCGTTTAACCCAGTGGGCGGTTGCGAGTTTTTTCATCCTCTGCGTCGGCTTGTCTATGGCGGAACTTGCCTCCGCAGCACCTACTTCCGGCGGAGTGAGTCAGGCCTCCGCACTTGTCGCAATCCGGGGAGGCGACTAATAAGGTCATAGCTTTACTTCTGGACTCACTCCCTTTCATCTCCTCGTTGGCGAAATCTGCTCTGTTGGATCGTCGGATGTATGTTCAACTTGTTGCCATGACCCTCACACTACTTACACACCATCCTATCAGATGCAAACACGATAGGTTCGATATCAGCCGTCGGTGAGAAACACTCCTCTTTCCGACTGTTTATCATGCAAGATCAGCTGACGCTGCAAAATCTATTCTGGTTGGCCCTGATCAGCGTCCATTGACTGGGGGTGTGCCGTCCAAATTGCTGCAGCTGCTAATATCGCCAACCAGAACTTTGTTGCCACAACAGCTCAAACTTTGTGCGTCCCAATTTGCCTTCCTCTGTTACCTACGTCTCGATGCTCTTTTCGCTGACAGCCATTCAGTGGGATCTATGTTGCCGTCATCTTCTCCCATGGTGTAATATGCTCTCTTGGCACTGCCGTTCTCGCAAGACTACAGAACGTCTCCATCATCCTTAATCTGCTGTGAGTATTGTCGTCTCGTCCCTACTTTGGTTACAATCAGCACTCTGCTGCGTCTCGCTGATATAGTGATTACGGATGCTACATGGAGCAGCTACTTTCTCGTAGTCCGAACACTAACTCCACATTGTCCACAGCCTCTGCCTTGCCGCCATTGTCGCTCTCCCGGCTGCGACCCCAAAAGAATATATGAATAGTGCCAGTTTTGCGCTCGGGAATTTTACTGATTGTTTGTTTTTGACTTTTCTTCCTCCTCTATGTCTCAACTCCCTCTCTAGTCAATGGCTGGACAAGTGGCTATGCCTTCATCCTCTCCTTCCTTGCGCCTCTCTGGACAATTTGTATGTCATCCCCTTCCACACTGTCTCCTGAGGTAGAACATTAACCACAGCTGCACAATTGACTAGGTTCGTTTGATTCGAGCGTACATATTAGTGAAGAAGCTGCAAATGCAGCTACTGCTGTCCCATGGGCAATCGTAAGGCTAATCCTTGTACCGCGGGATGATGACTGACGTGTGTGACAGGTGGGGGCAATCTCCATTTCCGGCGTCCTAGGTTGGGGTGCGCACCATCATATGCCCCACTGTCCTAGGTTTATGACTCTTGTATAATCACTCTAGCTATCAACGTTTCGCTTGCGTTTTGTATGGGAAGCGACCTGCAGAGCCTCGTCGATAGCCCTCAGCCCATCTCCTTAATCTTCCTGAACAGCTTCGGACAAAAGGGCACACTTGCCCTTTGGTCCTTCGTTGTCCTTGGACAGTAGGTTGTCGATCGATCAGTATATTCACGGTCTAATGTTGTCATCCATTATTAGATATATGATGGGGTCCAGCATGGTAAGTACTGACTTCGCGATTCAGAAGTGTATGGACCAACACTTCCTTAGGTTCTTGCTTCCTCTCGTCAATCTTTCGCATTCTCCCGCGATGGTGCCCTCCCATTCTCGAATATTCTGTACCGCATGAACAGTTTCACTGGCACGCCTGTGAACACTGTGTGGTCGGTCGTTGGCATTGCTGTCCTGCTCGGCCTTCTAGCTCTCGCTGGCCCCGCAGCTATCAACGCCGTCTTCGCACTCTCGGTCGCTGGGCTCTACGTGGCGTATTCCATTCCCATCGCAGCGAGGTTTATCTTTACGAATGACTTCAAACCTGGACCGTTCAATCTTGGAATCTTCGTCAGTTCCCCTCGTGCTTTTGATTGCATAGAGGAAGGAGCTAATCCTTTGTTCTCCAGAGTCTTCCGGTCGCCATAACCGCAGTCACCTTCATGATGTTTATGATCGTCGTATTCTTCTTCCCAACGACGCCTCAGTCGACTGCACCCACCATGAACTACTCTGTCGTCGTTCTTGGTGGCGTCATGTTCCTCTCGATTGTCTGGTACTATTTCCCCGTATACGGTGGTGTACACTGGTTCACCGGGCCTGTACCGAACGTGGGCAAGAGCAACACTGAGGAGAGTGTGAGCAGAGAGTCTCCGTCGTTGGATAACAAGGCAGAAGTGTCTGTCACCGAGAAGAGTGTGTAATGCCATGATGGCGGGAACTTTTTTTGCTATTTAATTATTTACCAGGTCATCTACGGTGATTGACCTAGGCACACGCCGTATACGTCCTTTACGGTATAGACGGCATAGACTTTCGAATGATGTTTTTTTGGGTGTTTGGGATGAGCGCTCGGTATCAAAGGTGATGTATGATATGCCACCCGCAGCTGATCACAACTTGATTGGAGCCACTTACATCCTGCAAACCAAGTATGATTGTCTTCTAGGTCTTCCTTCTATTCTCTTGGCTCCCGCGGGGGACTGGCAAAGTGATTGATCGGCCCCATTCCGCCACCAGGAAAAGTGCATAAATCTTGTAAGGCCCTGGAATTGGCTAGTAAAAGGCGCCGGAGGTCGTCTCAGCAGGACAGCTGGCGAGGGAATTAAGGCATACTCAAGCCTTTGAAAGGCCACTTGAGACTTGCACATAGTCTGGACCGTGTTCCTATACCAACCTAGTAGAACGAGTCGCCGAGCGCATGGTCGACGAGGTCTGTTTTGAACATGTTCTCAGGGCAAGTCGCCAGTTTCAGAGCACTGAGACAACAGCCGATCTGGGGACGTACGAGCTCAACTTGGACAGGCTAGGGAGGAGATCAAACGGATACTGAATATGCGTGTGGACCAGTACTAGTACTGAGCATGAGTTTCTGAAGCATCATAACATCATGCACCCTTTCTATAAGCCCTCCGGGATGAACACCTGCCGGCCACGAAATCCCCGCATTTAAATAAGAAAGGGGTGAACCGATCCTTTCCCTCCTCACCCACCCAGTCGAAATCGGCGAGATATGCCCGCCAATCGGACTGCATGGGCCTTGGCATGTCCGAGTCGATGTCGATACTTCGAGGCTCCGGATTCCGGGGAGGTAATGTTAAACTCCATCTTGACGAGAGTGTTTGGGAGCAGGCGGTGTCCGGAAGTCACCATAAACGAGATTCTTGTTGTCGAGGATGGCGGCCTCGGAGGGCAGCTTCGACCCATTTGACGACACAATCCGGGAGCACTTGGTCCGAGTCGTATTAAGTAATCCATGATTGCCATCCCCGTAGCGGCCCTACTTACGGGCAACCCTGGACGTCCCGTGCTGATGTGTGTATCCATAATGGTTTTAGTGTCGATCCCCTTCTCGCCGTTCACTTAAACCTGTCCCCTATTGGGTCCAGTGCCAGCAGGAACTGAGGTGCCACATTTTGTCCATCTTGCTGAGTCGTACTAGTGCTCAGGCTCGCTCGGGAACTGGACACGGGGCCAACCGCGTAGGCACGTCTCATGTGCATGATCATCTCGATACCTACTGGCATGTATGTATTTGAATCTTCACCCGGATTGAAACTTGAACTCAACAGCTCCTGACCTCGTTCTCGGCAATCGAACGCTGGCACTTGTTAGTCTGGTGACCAGCCAGTCCTATGAGGTATGTAGTCTCGGTTCTGGCAGATATTCGGAGCGGAGTTTCTGCACCGAACTTTCAGGCAGGTTTCAAATTCAAGTGTTTCAAGTTGACATGAATATGAAAAGGTAAAGCCAGGCAGTTGACTCTCGTGCGGGTTTCTCGTTTCTTCTTTACGCCCCTTGGGCACCATGGTAAGTCATGAAGAAAGGATAAAAGCAATGCTTCTGTCGGATGGAATGCGTCTCAAGCTCTCTCTCCCTGCCTTCCCGCTTTTAATCGTCCGGGAAGTCATACAGATACACCAACCACGAGAATGGCAGACAGGCAAGCGATTGAAAGGGCTGACGAAGCACTCCTTGCAGAGCTTGGGTATAAGCAGGAATTCAAGAGAGCCTTCACCCCGTTCGAAGTACGCATATATCCAGAAAGCCCCTCGCCCAGCTGGACGTCGACTGACATACATTTATAGTTATTTTGTGTTGCTTTCAGCATATTTGGATTGGTTCCATCAATCGCGTGAGCTCAATTCGGGCATCTACGTTTCAACAGTAGAACACTGATGATCCGATCTACCTCCAGCACTGTCCTCACTTATTCCATCCCAAATGGTGGCCCTTCTGCAATGGTTTGGGGCGTACGTGTAATTCCGCTGCTTCTCTCGCTAGACGTCCTTTGACCATGTCGTGTGCTGACACTTTTTGATTAATGCTCGGCAACTCTAGTGGGCTGTTGCGAGCTTCTTCATCCTTTGCATAGGGATGTCCATTGCAGAGCTTGCGTCCGCGGCATCTACGTCTGGTGGGGTAAGGCCCATGGTAGCTATCAAGATGGGCGGATAACGCTGATCCGGCCTGCAGCTCTACTTCTGGACATACTCCTTCTCGTCACCTCGTTACCGAAATTTCCTCTGCTGGATCGTTGGCTGTACTATGTTTGATTCTCCTAGGTTAAGTTTGCTTTACTCATCATCTTTTCAGATGCAAATGTAATAGGTTCCATTGCATGCGTTGGTGAGCAACTCAGCTTCCTGGCCGTTCTTGGATCATTCGGCTGACGGTACCGAATCTATCTTCGTCTGACATACACACACACTTGATCAGCATCTATTGACTGGGGTTGTGCCGTCCAAATCGCTGCGACTGTTAACATCGGCAACCCAAGCTTTGTTGCTATCCAGGACCAGACTTTGTGCGTCTCGGTTCCCTTTGTGATCTTGGCTGCTTACACTTCGTTGCTGTTCATCCATGCAGTGGCATCTATATTGCCATCGTGTTCACTCATGGGGTGGTATGCTCTCTTGGCACCGCCGTTCTCGCAAGACTACAAAATATCTACATGATCCTTAACCTCCTGTGAGTACTGTCACGTACTGTCTTCTTTGGTCCACTACATACCAACTTCGTGTCGTTTCCGATGTGGTTGCTATGGTTGCTGCACCAAGTACCGACCCCGTCGTCATCAGAAACACTGACTACTTGTCATCATTAGCCTCTGCCTCGCCGTGATTATCGCTCTCCCAGCTGTGACACCAAGAGAACAAATGAATAGTGCCAGCTTTGCTTTCGGAAATTTCACCAATTGTTTGTTCCTAGTCCTTTTCTCTCATCTTTATCTCATCTCCCTCTCCAGTCAATGGCTGGCCAAATGGCTATGCATTCATTCTCTCCTTCCTTGCGCCACTCTGGTCGATTTGTATGTCCATCCCTCCACTTATTAATCACTGACTATGGCGTTAACCACAACTATTCATTCGACCAGGCGCGTTCGATTCAAGTGTAAACATAAGTGAAGAAACTACGAATGCTGCCACAGCCGTGCCATGGGCAATTGTAGGTTGTTTGTTGCACTCTGAGGCGCCGTCTAATGTGTATCAAGGTCGGAGCAATTGCCATTTCTGGCGTGCTCGGTTGGGGTCTGCACTCTCATCCACTCCTGTTTCTCGTGTGCTTATGATTCATATAAAGCCATCAACGTCTCTCTCGCATTTTGCATGGGTAGCGACTTGCAAAGCCTTGTTAGCAGTGCTCAGCCCATGGCCCAGATCTTCTCGAACAGATTCAACCAAAAAGGGACCCTCGCCATTTGGACCCTCATTGTCTTCGTACAGTGAGTTCTTCTACCCCGAGGTACTCACAATTGTACGTTCTCATTCTATCATCAGATATATGATGGGATCCAGCATGGTAATTTTCTTTCCATTCTGAACAGGGAGTCAGTGTACTGACACTATTTAGCTGCTGACTGCCTCTCGCCAATCTTTCGCATTCTCCCGTGATGGTGCCCTTCCATTTTCTAGGACCCTGTACCGCATGAACAGCTTTACCGGCACACCCGTGAACACTGTGTGGTGGGTCGCAGCGCTTGCCGCCCTCCCCGGTCTTCTGGCTCTTGCTGGCCCCACAGCCACCAATGCCGTCTTCGCGCTAGCGGTCACTAGTCTCTACGTGGCATACTGCATCCCCATCTCGGCAAGGTTCATATTCAAGAATGACTTTGAACGGTCCAGGTTCCTGGACCGTTCAATCTTGGAGTCTTCGTCGGTGTCTTTCGTGCTTTTGATTGTATACGGAAGAAGCTAATCCTTTGTTCTCCAGAGTCTTCCGGTTGCCATAATCGCGGTCACCTTCATGGTGTTTATGGTCATCGTATTCCTCTTCCCAACGACGCCTCAGACGACTGCACCCACCATGAACTACACTGTTGTTGTTCTTGGTGGCGTGCTCTTACTCTCGATCGTTTGGTACTATTTCCCTGTGTACGGTGGTGTGCACTGGTTCACCGGGCCTGTGCCGAACGTGGAAAAGGGCAACACCACGGAGAACGCGAGCAGGAGCACAGACTTGGTTCTCGTCGTTGGATAATGATGTGAAAGGGTTTGAGAGAAATGCATTAATAACGCAATGGCCCCGGGAGTCGAGATATGTTGTATTCTTAATGACGCCTTTCCTCTATTTAACTATTTACCAGGGGCTAGCCCCGGGACTGTAAGCACCGTTTCACAAGGAATATATGTAGCTTCACCCGCACGGAACCATAGAGGACATGCTCAAGACGACCAGCTGGAGTCAAGTCTTGAACTTGTGAGCCTAAACTCCGAGTCTATTCACCCGAATACTACTACTGGTCTTGTTCTCATTCCCACTGTTGGTTGGGAATTGTTTTCCCGATAACATAGAGACAATGCTTCGTGGAGCACCTTGGACCTTTCTGTCCTCTGCGTCCCCATAGCAAAATTTGGATGCAAGCAAGAATTTACATGAACGAGCCTTCACGCCGTTTGAGGTCTGTAGATCTCTCTTCCCTTCCCATCGACCGCTACAGTGATAGGTCTTTGGTATCGTGTTCGCAGTCCTCGTCCACTCTATTCCGAGTCATGGTGGTCCTTCTGCATCCCTCATTCGTTCCGATAAGGCCACCGGCTATTTTGCGAACGCCGAGTTGATGACCAGCGCAAGTTGCGCGATATGTCTTCAACCTCCATCGACTGGTTTTCACCCAAAGAATTAGTGATACTATTTCGCTCCAGTGGGTCGTCGCGAGCATCTTTATCTTTTGCATCGGGCTGGCAATCGAGGAGCCTGGTCCCGCGGCGCGTCCTCTTACTCTCGATCGTCCGATATTATTTTTACTGTGTTCGGCGGTGTGGTTCACCGGGCCTGTGCCGAATTTATCGGCAAATTTGACACTGGCCGCAGAGAACATAAAGAGGGATTCCTCCTTAATTCAGAAGGGCGAGACGGTCGTTACCGTGAGCGCAGGTAATGTCAGCGTTCTGGTTCTCGCTATTGCTCATACCATCCCATGTACATTCACGGATTGCCAGTGGGGGAATAGGGTCAAAAGGACGAGCAAAAAAGGTTTAGATGGACACTGAAGTAACTAAAGAAGGGTAAATGGTTGTAAAAAAGGGGAAGGGGACAAGATAAAGAGATAGCCAGAGTAAACTCGGAATCACAGCAAGCAGCGAACACAGCTGTACTAGATAAACATCTTGACAAAACAACGTGGTCGCCAGTTGAAACTAGCTTCATGAATATGAGGAGGGAAGATTTGTCAGGCCCTACCGGAGTTTTGTTGCAAAGAAAGGCTGTAGTTGTAGTGATGCTCCCATTGCAAAATTACCTGTCAGAGATATCTTGCAATGCCCTACGTGGCTCAACTACTTGTATTGCAACACGCACATTGCTCTCGTCGAGTCTCAATGTCTTGCAATACGCTTGCTCCCGTTGTAGTCCCCCGGACCTAATCGGGGTCCTCTATCCTGTTGCAACGCTCTCCCGGGCCAAGCTTCCATTACTATTGCAACACTTTCTCAATATTCCCCCTCGTCCATTGCAATACTCTACCTATTGCAACACATTCGCTCCCATCCAGGGATGACTCGGCACACCGTTCTGTTGCAACGCTCTCTTCGTGTTTCCCTCCATTGCAACACACGCGCTCCTCTCAATGGCTGTCACGGTTTTCTGATTCCCCTCGGTATTCCTATTGCAACACGCTCCGAGTCAGTCTAATCCCAGGCCACCTTATACTCCATTTTATTGCAATACCCTCTCGTTCCCGTCTATTGCAATACACACTCGCTCCATCTATTGCAATATTTATCTCATGCTTCCGATTGCTTCCCCACTTTCTTTGCATTGACCGCGAATCTCACTTTTTCCTATTTATTGCCCTCCGTCTCGTTTTGCCTAGCGTACACTGCCCCTCTCATGGTCTTTTCTACTCGTCGTTAGTCTATATGCTTGAATACTCAGATATCTTTCCATATTTGACGAGATTTCTGGATTCTCAAAAAGCTCAGTCTATATCATATGCACATTGTACAGCTCAAACATGACAAATTATGAATAGATTATCTCGACGCCCAAATAACCCGCAAGACGATCTCATGCCTTGACTTTTTGCTTTCTGCAGGACAGTCAGCTCGGAAGCAAAGCCATAGAACAAAGCAACCTACTTGACCGCCGCTCCTTGGCGGATTTCCACGTCCCCAGTCGGCGCTCGCTTTTTCCCTCTCGCATTCGCACCCTTGGTTGCGGGCAGTGGTACACAATTCTCCTTCCCAGGGTTCCCGATAGCATTGTCTCTCTGCGCTCGCTGAGATGGAACATGCTTCCGTTTCGGTCGACCCAGGTCTCTGTCGCTCACTTCACTTTGGGCACTCGAAAGCGGAGTTTGTTGAGGGACATTGATGACACCGGGTTCTGTCGGTGGTTTGGGAGGAGCGGGTGGTACCTGGACGGTAGCTAAGGGAGCGGCAGGTGCTTCCGTTGGTGGCGCAGGCAATGTCTGGACCGATACGATTGGGACATGGAACGATGTGGGGTCGGAAGGGGGACTGCCGTTAGCTTGAGGTGATACGGGATGATTAACCCCAAAGAAGCCTGTGTGTGGTAATTGACTTCCGAAGGAAAATTGAGGGGGTTGATAAGGGGTGAATGACGTAGTTTGAGATTGGGTTTGATGAGCGGCAGCCACAGTGTATTCCGTCAAGGACCGACCAAACATGTCTAGAGGCGCTGTTGCGACGTTTTGAGCGGGTGTCGGTGAAGCGGATGGAGTGTAAGCAGGAGGACCAATCTGGGGATTATACGACCAAGAGTTCAAGTCCATGGTCACGTCAAACGGGGGGAGAATGGTATCATCAGCAAGAAGATCCATGAACGAGGGCGAGAACGCGGGAGCAGTCCAAAAATTGTCGGAAGATGGCGTCGGGCCGGAAAAAGAGGAGAAGTTGGTCAGGAAGGGATCCTGGAATGTCGAGAAGTTTTGCGGTATTGCAACACCTGTGTTCTGTTGCAACGCGCAAGTCAGGAACGCTGGTGATGACATGTTGCTTGTGCCCGGTCCAGGCGTTGCAACGCCGGCAGGCACTGCAAAGTTGGTCGGTGTTGCAACACTGGGAAGTGATGCAACATTCCCGCTACGATGAGCGGGCCGTTCGGGAATGAAGGGTATATAAGACGGTTCGAGTGCTGGATCTTCACCATCGCCTCCCTTTTCCTCTTCTTCGTCCTCTTCCCCTTCTCCGTTCGCATCCTGCTGCTCGTCGTCACGATCACCCGGCGCAGTGGTCTCTTCTTCATCCTCGTCGACTTCTTCCTCATCATGGTCTGTCACCGTGTCAGCCCCCGCCGCGGGGACCTCTTCGGTCATCCTCGTCGTTGGCTCTGGGGATTGGGACTTGGTCGTCCCCTCGAATGCTCGCATGCCAGAGGCTACAGAAATATAAGTATAGGTGTCCCACAACCGAAGAGAGCCGATACTTACTACCGTGGACACTGTTCAGGAATTCACCATACGCTTCGACGAAGACATTGTCATACTTGTCGTAGACGTCTGAGAAGTCCTGTCCCTGCTGGTTCCTTCCTATGTGGAGACTGTCGCAGACGCATGCTCAGTAAGCGCACTTTACAGCCTGAGGGACCGCTATCAAATACTAACCTGGTGATATGATTACCCTCTTCTGGCGAGATAGGATCAGGTCCACCCATGACCATGCTGAATGACCAGCCAGTCTTCTTGGCTAGGTACTCAAGCACGCAAAGGAGCGCTGGTCCGAGCTCTTGAATATTCCTAGCGATAACTGGTCAGCGACTATCACTATTCTGACAACCTAACATACTAACTTTCGAATAGCCAGCGGGTCTACTTCAATGCTGTCGTCGTCTGAGTCACCCTTTCGGAGCGCTGCCTTTTGACTCGCTTGCTCTAGCTTGAGCCCATCAAGAATCTCTTGTGATTCGTTCTTGAGTGCATCCTCAATCCTCTGGCGCACCGTGACGATGTTGGATCCTGCAGGGACCGAACCTTTGACACGTGAAACGTAGTGAGACTTGGCGTAAATTTCCCAAATCTTCTTCGTCCGTGTTTTGCGTTGCATGAGGCCATCGAGAAGGCGCGCTGTCTTGTTGTTAGCAGAGCGGGTAAGGCCCGCTCCAGCATGCCAACGCATCCACTGCCGAAGTCGCTAGACAGAATGTGAGCGACAGATAAAAGTCATCGAGTCGATTATATACCCACCTTCTGACGCTTCCCCCAGGCCTCCGCGAGCACTTCGTCCTGTGCGTCGGTCAGCGCTTGACCTAGCGGAACGTTCGGGAGAGCAGTAGCCCGCTCTGGCCAGCGCTGCGACCACCTTTGGAACAAGGCTTTCCAGCGTTTCTTGTACCCTTTCGAGCCGATCCTGATGTATTCTTTCAGCTCGTCCACGAGAAAGGCTTTCTGTTCTGCGGTCGTCCAACCGGCTGGGGGCATCTACATGGCACAGGTATGAGCTAGAAGTCAATCAGAGGGCACGGCGGACACGTACTTGGTATGAATGTGGTTGGTCGCGTTGGGTCGCGGTGGAGGAGGTACTGTGTTAAGTGAAAGAGTGGAGCGAAAGGGGGGAGGGAAGGGAGGTGCACTGAACGCATCACAGAGCTCTGTGGTGCTTTTCTACTGCACAATCACGATCAACAAACGCGTCGCGTGGAGGAGAGGTGAACGCGTCGAGTGAACGCGTCGAGTGAACGCGTCTGGTGAACGCGTCACGGAGCACTTGGGGGCGGTTCTGCCATGCCATCGTGATCAGCAATCTCTGCAATCTGAGATCTGATAGATATCCTCATACCATTTTTTGGGGGCTTCGACCTAAGCACAGCTCAATTTGACGACGAAAATGTTGTCATGGCTGCTGCTGACACTGGCACGAGATAAAACAAGATCGGGATTCTCTAGCACATGTCGTCAACACTCTGGTAGAGTAAAACCCCACGCCGCCGAAGATCTGCGATATCGTTTCCCTCCATAGCATTAAGAAGCAAGTCTTCGAGAATCCGTATCACCAAACGAAGCTTCTGAGCGATGACAGCTCCCTCGTGGCCTTGTGGCGAAGCCAATTGAACAGCCCGCAGCCGACCTTCCAGTTGCTCGACAGCAGTGACTGCGTTATAGATGTTAAAGTAGTCGCCGCTCTCCAAGTAGTCGTTGCAAAGGCGATCCACGAACTGGCGTGACGACCCCCTCACTGTGCGATAGAGTGTAAGCTGAATTTGTTCCATAGTGTCATCAGTCCGGGTGTCTGTTTCGTCGGGTCCCTTGGCATTGCTGTCTTCGTCTGTCTGCGCTTTCGTTCGTTTGGGTCTTCCGGCACTATTACAACCTCACGCTCGTCTCAGTCTGACAAAAACCAAGTGTGAGCTTACCGCCGAGACAAGATGCTGGGGGCTCTCGGTTGGCCCAGCAATGGGACACTGGCAGAATCCTGCACCCTGATAGTTGACTTTAAGAGAACGTTGATGGAGGGCTGTAATTGTTACTTACTTTCCATTGGATCTGTTTCTGATACGCTTTGCTTGGACCTTTTGATTGATTTCTTTCTTGTGACTACCGTGACCAAGAGAGCGATAAGTACACAGTACGCCCGAGTGATCTAGGTCGCAAAGCACCAACCTTTCATAATATTTCGCACGATAGGAACGTGCAGCAAGTACTCGTTCTTCTGGAGTCTTGTAGAGTTTTGGACGACCCATGGACGAGAAATTGATGTGTTGAGAGGTTGGCAAACAGCACGCCGGGTGATTTCAAGTTGGCGGAACGATACTATTGCGCTTAGTACTTACTAGGGCGTGGGGACTTCGATCAACTACTATAGCAGTATGCGAGATTTACACAATGAATACGATTCGTAACAACAATATACCCGCTATGCAAGTAATATAGTGGCCTGCTCCACAAACAGCGGTATTCTAGTTGCATGAGGCATCCTTGAACACAACACAAGTCCCTCGCGATCAAGCAGAATATACTGCGTAGCAGAGCAGACTCGGAGTATACGAGATTTACGCATTACTAGAATCTACAGCATACTACCCTCATGATGCAGGCTACTAAATTGAGTGTATTTCCGTTAACAAGCCCGGACCTGTCATCGCCTTAGGTAGTAGTACTATAGGATAATTACACTACGACTCGGAACACCATGGCAAATAACACTGCGTCAGAAGGACCCATTCGTCTATTGGCTAAGGGCCTGAGGAAGAGCGGTGACTCTCGCACCATAGTAGTATAGGACGTACTACTACATATATGCATGGAAATGAGGAGATCACACGTGGACGTGAGTTATCGTACTCTGACTGGTTGTATAGATCGTTTCCTCACATCAGATCAGATTGGTTACAGTATTTCAACATGTACTAGTAGCAGACAGCATTACCAAGTACATTCTCCGTTGAACGGAAATTGGAGATATGACAATGTACATTCACACAGACACACTGAGAAGAGGCATGGGACCAACAACCTTTACCACTCCGTCGTCAATCGCATCCTCCACCATCCTCCTGCCTTGAGAGATGGTAGCACCTGACTGAAGTTTACGATAGATCGCACCACTCACACGGCTCACCATGGGGGACGCTTTCTCCCTGCCATGCTATGTCAGTTACCGTAAAGTCACATCTATTATTTCCTTACCAATTCGAGATCACGCCAATCATCTTTCCCTTGGTGACCAAATAAAATGGCTCGGACTCGCCCTGGAATGGGAGAAGGAAATGGATTCCTTTGTACGCGACAACGTTGTGCGCAGATGGGACCTTTGCAGTATCATCCACAATCTCAGATCGGTTGTCTTGAACAGGGAGAGCATCATCCGCGCTCGGAGCGACTAAGGACAAATTGGCTTCGGAGGTGGTTGGAAGTGGGTGGGTAGGGGTGTATATATCTAAAAGCAGTTAGCAGATTGAAAGAGGAATTCGTTGGGGATTCCGAGTCTTACCGGAACTTTTGGTGGTGATGGCACGGACTGCACCAATGATTCGGACAGCATGGTCCTCTGACAACTGAACGCCTTGCAGAAGATCCGAAAGTGCTTGATGGTAACCACATTATTAGAGAAGGAGAGCTCAAGTAGAAAGCTCGCGAACCATTGATTGTATTGTTCACCAACACAGAACTTGAAGCATCAGAAGAACAGGTGCCCAGTGGGTCTGTGACAGTCATGGCAGCGAGCACGAACAACAAGAGTAGGGGATGGATTTAAAACGATGAAACTGACAAGCCTCACGTTGGAGAGAAACCGGGAGGAGGAGAAAAGGCTTTAAATATCTCTTACAATCTTCGAGGTGAATTCGATTACCAGCATCTCAGCGGACATGTTGCATTGAATTGCATTGATTGCTCAGCGCTCAGCGCTCAGCGCCCGATACGGAGTCGGGTGGCGTAAACGCCAGTGGCAGAGAGAATCCATGCAGGAAGAGAACATCCCAGGAAATCGCGACACACAAAGTTCAAGTCACCTCACTGTCATCATGGGTTCTTTTGATTACAAATGTCCATGAAGATCGTGTATAGTACAAAACGAGCAAGTATTGAAGCTTGAAGCGTGGATTGATCTGGGTTGCAACTCAAATCCTTGGTCCTCGGGGCTGGTCTGCAGGCTACACACGAGAACGAACCTTCCAATGGCGAAGGAATTACTACAACTTGAAGGTTTCTTTGCCTCAAGGCCAGAGTCATTTGACACGTTTATTTCATCTCCGTGGACTTCAAGCTCTTGAATCTCGATCTGTTTCCGGTGCACGACAACACATTGTATGCATTTTTGTGACATGCAAAGTAAACGTTGCATCCAACCTGACTTTCCTTTTTTGGCAAGTTACATCCAGCCAGACTGCGTCCGAGTCGTTCAATTGAGCTACAACACAATCAGAGGCCTGCGACGAATGGCAGCAAAGTCAGGTAAGTAGTTACTAGGGACTCAGATTAATCTCAGTCCAAGCTCGCTCTCTCAGTCATTTCCAGGGCCGCTGATGCTATCCGTTTCAAAAATGTCAAGGGCTTCAAAGTTCACGATCGAAAGACGAGTTCCACCGCCGGCTGCTATACCAAAATACGCAGGGACTCCAGTGGACTTCTACGCTTGGACAAAAAGAAGTACATGCTTAAAGCGCAGAATGATCCCTCTGAAGTCAACCCACCAGCTCCGCCAGAGCTAGAGCACACCTTTCATGATGTCGACCTAGTTACCGTTGACAACCTCCCTCCTGAGGTTAACCTCAATATACCTGGCAACGGGCCACGAAGAAAACAGTATCCATCTGTAAGTGGTTATCTCAAAATGTGTTTTGTGGCTCATGAACTTCCAAAGGACCATCCGATCTTGGTGTGGGCGAAAGACGATCGGCAGGCCTTCGTCGATGAATTCCTACGTTTAGAAGGGAGATGCGGGAGTGTACTTTGCATCATTTGCAAGGCCTCGCCGGCTTCGTTGCGATGCTCCGACTGTTTTGGGACCGATATGCTGTGCTCTGCCTGCTTGCTCCAAAACCATCAAGCAACGCCCTTGCATCGTGTGAAGGTAGGCTTGAACAGTATGGGAGCTCACTGGATTAGCACTCATTGGTTATAGCAATGGAATGGTCACTACTTCGAAAGGACAAGTTTGAGAGATCTCGGCCTCAGAGTTCAGCTCGGACACCCACGTGGAGACAAGTGTTATCGACCCCTCCCCGCTGTCAAGGACGACTTTGTTGTCATTCATAGCAATGGTGTCCACTCTCTTGGGGTCGACTTTTGTGGTTGCGAGCTTGCAGAGCAACCATCACAGCAACTGCTGCGCAAGCGCTGGTTTCCTGCAAGTTCTGACAAACCGCGCACAGCAGTATCATTTGCCGTTCTCGAACAGTTCCAGCTCTTATCGTTCGAGTCGAAGGTTTCGGCGTATGAGTTTTATAACATGTTGATGCGCCTGTCAGATAACGCAGGGCTTGGGGACACAAAGGTGCGTAATGCTATGTCTGTCTCAATTAACTAATCATCATGACTTGAGCAGGAGCGCTACGACCAGTTCCTACGAGTTGTCCGAGAATGGCGCCACCTCAAAATGCTGAAACGCTCGGGCCGAGGACATGTCAGCGCTGGCGTGGCAGCAACCGAGGAGGGCGAATGTGCGGTGCTTTGCCCCGCTTGCCCCCAGCCTGGTAAAAACCTTCCGGAAAGGTGGACAGAAGCATTGCCAGAGAAACGGTAGGTTTGTGTGATTGGATATATTGCAATGCATCTGACTTCTTCCCGGTGCTGCCAGATGGCTTTATGGTCTTTTTGTTGCAATAGATGCCAATTTTCGACTGAAGCGCAAAGCGGTATCGAGCGACGCCGCAGATCCCGGGCTAAGCCGTGGATGGGCTTACTTTGTGGAAGAGAGGTCGTACAAGTCTTATCTCGAAAATCTCCTCAGTGAACCACAGCCAGTACGTCCGAAGGCTGCTATGCAAATGACATATATTAATGTTATATTCTAGAAAAGTAGTTGCTCCAGCCATGCTGCCGTAAATGCAGCGGACACGAAGTCCACGACTGGACTTGCGGCGACGGCTGTTGGGACTGTAGACTGTGCCCGACATGGCTTTAAGCTCCCTGGCGGGGTCGGGGATCTACAGAAAGGCGAAAAGTAGGTCACCATTTCTATTTACTAACAACTGAGATTTTAATCGTGACACCGTTTAGATACATCAATATGGATTACCTTCTATTCTCCGCGCTGCGCAGTTTCGCTCCGCTACTGGTTTTGAAGATCTCATATGACATTGCTTGTCAATGGTACAAAAATCTATGGAGCAGGATGGCGCGTGTGCCCGAAACATGGCACATTGATCGCGAGTCGAAGGATATCATGTTCCTGGTCCCTAAGTTCCATCTTCCTGCTCACATCCCCGAATGTCAGTGGCTCTTTTCCTTCAACTTTGCCCCGGGTGTAGGCCGAACGGATGGCGAAGCCCCGGAACGCGGATGGGCGAACATCAACCCTGCGGCATCTAGCACGAAAGAAATGGGCCCTGGTTCTCGGCGTGATACTATCGACGATCATTTTGGTGATTGGAATTGGAAGAAAGTGGTCAGCTTAGGTAAGTCTTTTAATCAGTTGGTTCAAGTTGTCTCAACGCCTCCGCAGGTGCTAGTATTTTACGCAAAATTCAAGAAGCCATTCCAGAGCGGAACGACCATCGCGCAGACTTTGTCGAGTTGACAGAGTCGCTCACATCCAAGTACCCGGATCTGATATCAACTTGGGAGCAACAGCTTCGAGAATGGGAATTCGATGCAACAAAGCCAAATCCATTTGAAGTCAAAGCCGACAGTACGTTAAGCTCCCTTGCATGTACATAACATATACCTGACTGGTCCATAGATATTACTCAAGCTAGTATTCGCTTACGCCTTGCCCAAGAGGATGCGATTGCCGCTAGTAAATCTAGTCACCCTCCTCTGCATGCAGAGGTAACTCCGAGTGTCCTCATAGACACCGGCATTGAGCTAGAAGACCAACAGTAAGCTCCATCCAATCAGCAATCCAAGCAACCCACTTATCCTGGTGTCCTTAGGCGACGTCTGGAAGCGGAGACCGAAAAGCTCGGACAGCATGCTACGGATACACAGAAAGCGCAGCTCCAGCAAAGGGCCAATGCGCTTATGCGGCGGATCGATGCCTGGGCGAAGGTTCAAATGTTGTTCATTCCCGGCGTTGTCCGTCTGCGAGAAGCTACAGGGGGGACATCAATCACACCCGACTCCGCGGCCGAGCTGCTCCAGCGTCCCCAAAGGTTTCCGCTTCTTTTGCCATCTTCAATCACCCGCCGCGTAAGCTGCGACCAGGCTCTCGAGGAGATCGAATGGAAGCTTCGAGAGGGGCAGGCTCACAACGCTTTGAACGAGCTGCGTCAGGCGCTGCGGTCAAGGGCCTACATGCTCAAGTTCAAGGACCGCTTCTTACGAGGGCAGGGTGCGAACACGCGTGCACGCAACTGCTTGAAGAGTGTCGAAGCCAAAATAAAGGCCAGTGTTGGTAAATATCGGGCAGCACATCGTGCCCTCGTCGTTCTGGGAGACTTTTTGGGCAAGGTTGGGTGGAAAAACCAGCTTCGTTATCTGGCCGACGACGACATTCGTTCAATGACTGCTGGGTTTGGGAATGCTCAAAGTGAAGGCCGAAGGAAGCTGTCATGGATATGGCTGGTTTGTGGGTACTCTGACGGCAGTGATGTGGAGGACGACACTGACACAGGAGTGCAAGATGGTACGTACCTATCTGACCGTATTTCGTTTCTCTAATTGCAAGATGTGCAGCGATCCGTATTGAGTGGTGCCGGACCCGTGCACGTGCGCACCGCTGGTCAGAAGAAGTCGAACTTTTATTCGAAGAGCAGGAGAGAGTCCTCCGCTTTCTGGACTGGCATGCAAACTGGTGGACCACCAAAACAGATGCTCGTGTCGTCGATGATCCCTTTCTTGCAGAAGGATTGAAAGCGTATGCTGAACGACAAGCCTCGATACGACGTACACTCAAACAACGGTTCCAGCATATGTGGAGGGACACACGGCGTTTTCTTGAGATAGCTGATGGGGGATCGGGTAGTACTGTTCAGTCCGCATCGGACTCGTCATAGAGAATCTAGAGAACAAAGTTGTGAAATGTCTTGTGTATATATCCGTACAATATGTTGCAATACACTGGGGGTTGCATCATATTGAGCTGTTACAACATGTATATGCACAAAAGTTGATGCAATACGTCGGGGGTACAACAGCTCAGGCTCGTCAAGAGGATGCAATGTCTTTCGTCATTGTAACATGTCGTGTAGAGTTGTGTATTTCGCGTCATGGCGTACTGGTAATATTGCCGCGAACAGCCTTACTACTCGAGTACTAGTATGTCACATCCTCAGATTTGTCGACTGATGCTGGGGCCTCGTCTGGTCGCGTGTTTTCGCGGCTGGGCGCGTCTTCAGCATCTTTCAACGCGCGTTGGGCTCGTTGACTCGTTGACCGCCGGCTCGACTTCCACGACATCGGGATTAGGCTGCTCGACACGATCGTCTCGAGCCGCAACTCACAGTCGGTATCAGTGCAGCCGCTTGTTTCGAGCCACCACTCATTGACGACTGTTCCTGTACCCCCAACCCCCCGAATCGGACGGCGACACCCCCGACTTCGTTGGATCGACTCATCGCATCCTCAGATTCGTAGACTGGCGCTGGAAAACGCGCGACTGGATCGATGGATGCATTGATATGCACATGAGCTTGACGAACTTGAAGGGGATGCAAATGCGACCATGGCACTAGTACCAATAGGATTGATGGCAGAGCACACAATGTGCAGCCCTGGGTGTGAGTGCTGGCAGTAGTTGGCAAGCTCGAGTAGTATTGCCTTCCAAAAATAGGTGGATGGCCAGCGAAGAGGCCTCAGGCCTCAGCGGTCAACGTTAACACTCGCGAATAGCCACCATGTTGAAGAAAAGTTGCAATAAGCTGCTGCCGAACCCATTGCAACTTTTTGAGAGTGTGGAATACAGCCAAGGGTTAGAAATCATTGCAATGCAATACAGTATTTCAGCCGTGGAATTAGCTATAGTAAATGTTGCAATAGGGAGTACAATGATTATAGGGAATAATGCAACAGGCCTCCAGGATGTGGTGGATTTGTAGGTGATCCCCCTGATTGGCCCTTTTTTTGTCAACGTCACGATGGCATGGTACAGAGATGAGCCTCTCAATGGCCTCACCTTGAGACGCTATTCTCGTACTCTGCCCCAGTAAGAATCGGACCACTTGCATTCGGCCTTTCCGCAGTCTTTGATCTTGCAACGACCGTAGGTACCATCAAGGCGAGCATATGTTATCCATCTGCACTCGTCGACCAGCACCGAGGATGGAATGAGGTCACCAGGCATATCACCGTGAATTGCACACCGGTGGGGGGAAGAATTGGCGACAAGCTGCATGGAAGCAAAGTATGGAGGAAGTAGGATCTGGGATATACAAGCGTGTGTTCTGTTGGTTAGTACTTACAGAGGAGCGAATGGGACATCGTTTTATACCGTTTCATTGCGGCGGGATGTTACCAACTCTTCGTGGCGGACAACACGAAAGTGATCAGCGGAGACAACACATATTTTGTGCCTCCGACCTGCTGGGGGTCTCGACGGTCTAAGCTTAAGACCAACAACAGGGGCGACTACAGATCTAGTGGTTGACTTGATGCTGTGGCCTTGTGCCAAAGAAAGTTCAAGACTCACGGTGGCGACAAGGGTGGCGAGCCAATGCACATGCATCACATGCATCACAAGCGACGCTAAATATGTGGCACAAGACTGTACTAGGTGTTCACCCGTTGTGCCTTTGGCACAGGCTGCATGTGTTATTTATTTATTTATTTAGTCACAGTATAATAAAAGTAAACACTGTAAAGGCAGAAAAACAGATCAATCATTTAGCCCTTATTTTTCTTAACAATCAATACTCAGGAAATGTTGCCTGTGTTGGCAGAGACCTTGATATTTCCACCAAAAAATGCCTGGACATTTTGTAGGAGTATATATCTATTCTGAACAAATCACAGCATTAGAAAGGGTTATAGTCACATTCTCTGCCATTTTTCCATACACTGACTCAGTTCAGTTGGATATTTTTTAATTACAAAACACTTTCAACTACAAAAATGCACAGCCATTCACAATGTTTGTTTGCTTAACTCTTCAAAAGTCCAGTTGGGCTCCAATACTATCACATACAATGGTTTCAGCATCACGAAAATGTCACAGTTGGTTACTGAGTAAAATTCCAATCCTCCTTCCTGTATGCCCGGCATGTTTGCGGTATCACTCAGCAGTGATACCGACCATAGTTTCTGAGCACCACATGATGCAAATATGGTCGGTACATTTGGTAGCATCATCATTCCAAGGGGTTGACCAATCAACCAATTTCAAACTCTGCTTGGCAAAACGGCATGCATGACCAAAGAGACCAAATTTTTAAGGGCACACGATTGTATTAGGGTAAGGGTTAGGCACAGAGCATACAAACATTAGGAATTTTTGTAGTAAGTGTACACTACTCTGTGGATGAAACTCCGACCGTCACTCTGACTGGCAACCCCTTGCCAGCTTCTCTGCTTGCCAGGCCACCCCTTGGAATGATGAATCTGCCAATGTACCAACCATATTTGCATCATGTGATGTCCTCAGCAGCATGTGGTCTGTCAGAAAACCATTGGAAGAGGAGGCTTTGTGTGATAGGCTCGTAAGAAATGACTTGGCATATACAGCGATGGGACCGGTCACACTGTTGATTGTGTCAAAACATAGTGCCTTCAGATCCCTATCCGCTCCTATTCAGTCCTATCTGCTTCCGAACACTTTCGGATATGTCCTATGTTAGGTCCGATGTTTCCACTTAGTCTGG
>JBBPRJ010000038.1:0-23975 GCA_038092975.1 Chalciporus piperatoides | reverse complement strand
AGGACGCCAAAGATCGTGTACCCACGGTCCAAGAGCTGGCGCAGATTTGTCGCGAGACGTACGATGAATCGGCTTTTATCCAAATGGAGGGCCACGTCCTCGCGACGATCCAGTGGACACTTGGCCACCCCACGGCAGAGGCTTGGCTCCGCTTAATGTGTTGCGAACCATTTGTGGAAGAAAAGGTCCAGCACGTCGCACGTTTCCTCATGGAAATAACACTCTTCTACCGCGAATTCATCAAATTTCTGCCTTCCTCCATCGCTTTGGGTGCCTTGACGCTTGCACGGTTTCTTTGTGGGAAACCTCGACGACTGTTCGAGGAAACGGAAGAGTGTCAAGAAATTGTAGAGCTTCTGGATAATCGCCTCGCCAAGCGCGTCAACGATCTCTCTGAGACGTTGGTAAAGAAATATTCTTACGCCTTTTACTCCAAGGCTGCAACCTTCGTCGTTCAGTACTATCTTCAGGGAGGCCGTTATGAGAGCCAGCAGGTCATCCCGTTCCCCATGACCCCCAAGCGTTCTCCGATGTCTGGCACAAGCACACCAACGAGCGCGACCACGACTATATCTGACATCTCCGACGACTTCCCACTCACGCCCACAAGCCCATCGTCGTTTTCCTCGGATCCATTCTCGAGTTCGTTTTTGTCAGAAGACGATAAGGAGAATCTTCCGACAACATTTGAGCCCGCCGTCAACAAACAGCGTATCGAAGCACCCCCAGAGCATTACCTTCCTCACGAGTTTGTTGCGTATAGTCGCCCTGCACTCCACAACCTCAATGGCTCTCCACGACTGGCCTCTGTTGCATAACGCTAGCCCTGAAGCCGAAAAGTTTCTACAAGATTCAAAATGTAATACCACCCTACACGCTCAGCTACTTGTGCACTGTTTCTATCACTCATCATCCATGCATCGCCTTTCTTTGCAACATTCACACTTCCGTCGCCATTCCCCATTCGTCGACAAGCTATTTCTGGGCCCAGGGTTTAGCCACGCGTGTAGTTTTGCGAAACTACGCGATACGTGACAGGGTCTTTTGTCCTTCTCTCGAGTATAGCGAACAAACGCCTTAACTTGTGTCGACATCCCCAACCAACGCAACAATCATTCCCACTCATTTCAATCTCTGTTACTCTATGCATACACCATCTGTCACATCGCTCTCTTTGCCCTACAACCATCCGCAATATTCCACACGTGACGGGGTCGACCGATTCCTCCCGCCAATTAGTGACAACCGCATTCGTTCTATATTATTCTTTACTTTATCACTCCCTTCACACTCCATTCCCTGTTGACCGTTTGGCTCGTCACGTGTGGTTTCTTGCTTCGGTTTGTCTTCGGCCTTGACCAACCGTATAACCTTCACTTGTGCCTACTTTAATTTAGTTTTCCAAACACTTGTCTCACCTTCCACCTCGTCAATGTTGCAGCATCCTCCGCATCTCCTACCCAGTTGAACACTGTTTTTACAATACCGTATCTTCATCAAGGGCAAATTTTAGGGTTCTAATTGGTCTGAGTCTCATGGGAAGTCTGGCCGCTCAAAATGTGTGGGTGCTCCCTTGGCATCAGTTTTATGCACAGCACGACAGCATGCAAGGAACACCGGATGAGTCGGATGCAGTTGAAGGCACACGGTGCACAGAGCGAGAGGTCGAGATGGAAAGATTTCGGAAGACGCGATGGATGCGGGCGCCGGTTTACAGATCGACTGACTCCCTCGACGGGTCCTCTCACTCTCATTACTCACCCTCCTGGAGTCACTGGGCCGATTAGATCTCTGTATACCCGCCCGCACACTTCAAGCTTCTTGAAGCCTTGAACTCAATCGCTGTACTCCATGTAGCACCACTAGTGTTAAGATGGGATTTCTCGAGTTGTATTGGAATGGGGTCGACTGCTTGTGTCCAGCTTCCCGACGTAGAATCCTGGGGCACACCAGCTCAAGTTAACGTATCCCCTCGTTACGATCACCGAGGGCCAGCCCCAGCGCCCAATTTGAGAACAATCGATTCAGACAAATATATACCGTACATACTACAGATGCAATTTCGCTGCACTACCTCGTGAACCATTGTTGCCCATCGTCAAGATACAGTGGCTTTTACTCCAGAATCCATGTGCTCCCGCTCTTCTTGATGTTCACGGGCCTCTTCTCGTCCAAGCTAATACGACCGGCGTTGAGGATTGCGGTCGTCAATACAGTGTTTGCGATGGTTGGGTATCCATGTGCATCAAATTCACTTGGTTTCGCCACACCTGCGTTTACTTCGCGGGCTGCATCGATGAACTTTTCGATAGATATATAACCGTAGCCGCGTTGTCCGTCGAAATGGCCGCTTTCCGATGGAGAGTATTTCATGCTAGCCATATGTCAGAGCGGACTGCGCGGGCCAGAATTGGATGTAACATACTAAAATGGGTTGTACCAGGTCTTTCCCGTCTCATCAACGGTGATATCATACCCGCGATGAGCCTGGTCGACGTTGATGTCCCCCTGGGATGATGCATTCAATTGGCATCGAAGCGAGGTTCGGAGAGCATACTCGGACTCACTTTCTCTCCCATGTAATACCAGTGCTGGGCCGAGTGAACTCCGGCCTTCAGAGGCGCTGTCCATGATGCAGTGTACACTGCAGTACCCTTGTGCGATGCGCTGCTGATAGATTGCCAGTCAACAAGGAGAGTGATAGTATCCTCTGTCTGTGGGACACAGTTGTAAGGTTCCCCGGTAGCAATCCCAGTAGCAGCGCTGGCAACGACACGAGTGGGCACGGCTTTGTCCTGCAGGATCCAGCAGCAGATATCGATGTGGTGCGAAGAAAGGTAGTAGCTAAGGAAATAAGTCAGAGGTATCACACACAGATCTAGTCTAGAGGAAGCCGAACCTGATATCAGAGTCTTTGCCAGCCCACGCCTTGAACGTTTCCAGTTGACTCTTCGGTTGGCTCATCCATGCGTTGAAGAAATTAAATTCTCCTAGTGCTTGTGCTCTGACTTTGGCATCACTATATACGGGATCGAAACGTTTGTGATGCTCGACGAAACAAACAACATTGTGCTTCCGAGCAGCTTCGATGAGCTCGTTATGGTGAGAGAGGAGTTGGGTTGCCGGCTTAGTGATGAGAACATGGAGACCGCGCTCTATGGCGTACAAGGTAATGGGATAGTGGGTACCTACGGGTCGAAGGCTTCAACTTTGCCTCATGGATTCAGGTAAAACTGACTGACTGTCTGGGGTGAAAACAATCACGGCGCCACCGGGTGACATCGCGTCGATCGCCTGCTTATCTGAATGCACGGTTGAGAATCGCTTTACGACACGGGCATGATTTCCAACTCACATGCTTCAGGATCGACTTTCCCTTCCTTTGGAAATTCCTCGAACCTGATGTGACGTGTGAGTGAACATTCAAGCGGAGAGGTGCTAGAGCTGACGAAGTATCCATGTCCTTGTAAACATTCCCGATGTTTTCTTGCAAATGCGTCCTGATCGCAGGAAACTTGGATCCATTGACACCAACCATTCCCAGTGTGTTGACCTAATACTGTCTGAGTTCACAACGGAAGCGGCGAATGAGATTTAACGCTTGCCTTGCCGAGCCTCCGAAGATCAAACATGGTCAGGCCAACCACCTAGAATATGTCAGAAGAGAGTACGCATGGTATATCACTACAGCATGATTGCACTCACGCCAATCTAAAATGGAATGCGGTTATGAGCGAGCACAAGTACAGGTAGACAGGTGAATCACCTTTTTGTCGGATTTCGAGGCCCCAGAACCTGTCCATCCTGTAGTGTACTCCCCCTGCAGTGCGGAATGAGATGTTTAACCGGAACTATACCAGGACAGACGCACTGTGCCACCTAATCATTGGATACAATGTGATGCATCAGCCATAATCATTTAGATCGAGATCGATGTGCGTACACATCAAAACATTCAGCTTCCCGAGGTTTGCCATGTTTCAGATAAGTCGTTGCGAGGAATCAGAAAAGGGAGGTAGGTTCTCCCTTCTATCTTATTCGATGAGGTTTTAAGTCGGTGGGCGGGCCGGAAAAAAACACTCAACTCCGGGCCGGCATGCTCTCAGGGCACGGTGACGGGACTCCACCTTAGTATAAAAGACGAGTATACTTACAGCATGTAAATTTCCTCGATAAAAGATACTTATCATTCCTATAATCGATCTGCACGATCTCGAGGTCGATGCAAATGAGCAGCTTTTAGCTCGTCGTGGAGAAGACATCATCTCGACTCCCTTCGTGTTTTGTATGCTAAATAAACATGCTATCCTGCACCTACTGTGATGTTTGTAAGTCTGAAGAATGTCGGAAATATGTTGTTTTGTAGTCTCGAACCGCTAACTTTTGCATTGTAACCATTTGCACTAAGGTAGGAACGATGGCTCGAGATGTGCCCGCAAGTGAGAGAAGTTGCTCCTAAGTTACAGCTGTTCATGCGATTCATTTGGGAGTGACTGCAGCGTCAAATTGATTCACGAAGTGGGTTCGACGATCGCCTGTTTGTGTGAATGTCGTGATGGCCATGCATGGCTAGACCGCCCCGGACAAAAGAGAGTTGAGTGTGGAGTGGCTGGTCCCTTGTCCCTGGGATGATGACAGGCATCAACCTCGTGCGCTGGGTCAGATTCAGTTCTGAGCGATCGTTCAACGTTCACGTTCAACGCTGGAAACCATGCTGTGGTCGCACGATATCTTGACCTCGTAAGGTCCGGCTGGAGAAGGCACCGCCACCGACATGTGTTCCCGGTTTGTGATGTCACCCTGAATTGCCTGCGGGTCAGCGAGAACTGGGCGTGGACCCGCAGCAGAGCCTCCATATCTTGTTTGGAGCGACGGAAGCCTCGTTCTGAGTCTTCGCGGACTCGACAGCACCTAGAACCCACCCACAACCCACAACCAACCAGTGCTTAACATAGCGCCAGTGCACAGTACTACTTGCTGTTACACCCCATCCGGCGTGTCCTGCACGTTTTCTCGTAAGTCTCATCCTCGCCTATTTCCACTTTCGATTCAAACCTTTGCCACCCGTTTACCTGACGTTTCCCATCCCGCTCTCACTTTGGCAGGGATATCCTGGTCGCCCTGTCTGCACTGTTCATACCCCACCCTGGCCGGCCATCGCTGATATGCAGCCAGTCTCTTCCTTGACGGATTCTGGCTTTGTCCCTAGGAAAGAATTCATTCGCGACCAACGAACAACGTCAGATTTTTCCTTACTAGCTATTTCGGGTTCAAGCTTCATCAGGCTTTACTCATTTTCGCTCGAGGTCATCGCAGACCTACGCCGTCTTTTGGACCATTTCTATCTCAACGCTGCCTACCGCGAGGACGCTTCCCAGAAACTGTGCGAGTTCCAGCTCTACGGTAAACCTTGGGCTGCTCCAAAGAGTGCACGCACGGAACGCATCCTCCTTGACATCCTTGCCGTTATCTATAGGCATAGCTATGCCATTCTCTCTACCATCGACTATGGTCGCGAGCGCGATGATCGCCTTGCGATCTCTTTCTCTCGGCTATCTACCCCGCCGTTGCCATTTCCACCCCATTCCCCAATCCCTGCTGGTTCTGGGAGCAATCTATCTCATGGTACTGGTGGTAAGCACGAACGAAGGATGCCCTTTGCGATATCTTTCATCTCCAGCACCGTCATGCGTGTCATTTACCCTCCTTTAAATTCAACCCCTGCCATATTGCAAGCAGTGCGAGGGTCGTGGCCGAGGGGAGTGGTTTCGGAGAAGAAAGTCGGCGATGCAGCGTATGAATTCAAGCTGAAGGGATATAGCTGTTTGTACCCAACACATTTGACGTATGGCCATTACCGACTCAGTTCTTCCAGGGTTCAACGAGGATACATTTGCAACCGACTCACTCCATCAAATCCTTTCCCTCCTTACTTCTCTCGACGGCCATGCTTGCACAATGGTTGCCTCTCTGTCTATCTGCGGTCGCTCACGAGTCAAAGATTTGTGGATTTTCACTGGGCCTGGATCTTCTGAGACGTATGATTGGCCAGAATCACCAATCAGCCAGTCAGGCTCCATGTTGGACGTTCGACGCTCAAACAGAGCCTCCACGCCCGAACCTGGCGGAAACCTGGACGTCGGAGCCGTTCAAACGTCATTGCACAGACGAGCAGCAACGGCCCCTCAGCATCTGCTCCCTACCCATGGGCCATCCGTTCCTCACCATACGCGAGTGGCGACGGAAACGAACGGGCATCATACCCCATTTTCCCCTACATTACCACCTTCATCCCCTCACGCAGTCGGCGTAGGCATGCGCAAACCTGCTCCTAGAGCGCAAGTACCCGTCTCTGTCGATTTCGACGCACACGACGACGACGAACACAACTGCTACCGCACCTCTTTGCCCAGCGCAGTGCCAAGCAGTTGTGAGAACATGACTGGAATTGGCACTCTCAATCGGAACAGAATCACGCGTAATGCTGTTTATCCTGCAAACTTTGGCGACACAAATCCTGATCCTGAAGATGAAGAGGCCAATCATTCCCCTCCAGAGCAACCCAGGAATAACTCAAGGTCTTCATCACCACACCGTCGAGTTAGCGCTATGCGGCCGCTATCACCACGCTCAAAGACCCCGCCGTTGCTCACATCGCAGTCACGCGACCCTCATACTCCCCCACCCAGTGGGACCATGGTGGGGATGCCTCGAGTCCAGGACCTTGCCATAGGGGAGAACCCAACACTTCTTAGTCCGGGAATGTTCCGAATACGAGATTCTGCATTCTCTGCCAACTCCGTCGATACTACGGGATCCTGCGATGTTCCCATCAGATGGACGGGTCTCGGTAAGCCGGAGGGTATAGAGAATATTGAGGAGGAACCAGAGCTTTCCGCAGATGAACCTAAGCCTCATCGAACGTCGCCTACTCCAATATTACCGGGTGGTTGGTCGATGCCCCCGGAGGAGGATCCATCCTTCGCCAACGAATCCTCGAAAACGGAAGAGTCGACTGTTCGTCCCGACCATGGCAGGCACCCAGACAGGTCTTTGCATGACGTTGATGTACGGGTTGCTTCCCCTGAACTCGTACGGGATGGGGCCGTGCGCAAGAGTGAAGCGGGGATGATAGGAATATTACCACCCCGATCGTCGCCTCCGCCAATACCTATGCCATCGAGAGATAGCCTGGGGAAGTCGAAGGGTAGCACCAGTGACGCGCCTGCTTCGCCGACGAAAACAGGCAGTCGCAGCGGCAGCGGCAATGGTTGGGTCCTCGTCAATGTGGAAGGCAAAGACCATGCAAATGGGCACTCATCATCTCCTCTTGCAAGTCCCGTCATCCCGCACCAAAACCGAGCTCGCAAGTTCTCGCGCGTCAACGAGAAGACAGCTATGTCGGCGACTACCAAAGCCATCGTCGTCATTGACGCTAAAGATGGCAAGGGCGCGAGAGCGCGAGGGGGTGGCTCTGGTCTACGTCGCCTTCTTTCGCTCTCCCGTCCTGGTAAAGGCGCAGAAGAGCTGTTGAACGACACGCGTCTCACACAAACTCGGTCTCACGAATTGCCAGCCAGTGGGCTCAGTCAGGCCAAAGACTCACCACGCTCGGCGCGCTTCCGAAGCAAGCTCTCCCGCTTCGGGACATCAGAATCCTCATCGAAACCACCGGACAATGGCAGAGTGCGCGTGAATCTTAATTAATGCTCTCATTCATTGTATCTCCGTTTTCACTATTCATCTTTTCTTTATCTCTGCAGTTGTAACCCTGGATCTGCAATGCATACTATCTACTCTCGTTCATTCACCACCTTTCTTCCCTACGCTAGACGATGCTCCCTATGCTTGCCTTTTCGTTGGGTGACAGATAATGACAACTCCCTAATGATTGTGGTTTCGCGTTGTATGAATACGCGTCAATTCACGTGATCGCTCGGAACCATCACGTGGGAACCAGGTTTGTTCCCAAAATCCTCCAGCCAAACTTGGGGCATTGTGCAATCTGATGCTCTTTATCCGTGCGACACGCAATTGATGTTAAGCAAGTTCCTCGAATCGACAGCGTACAAGGTGGGAAATCATCGGGTTACCGCGACGGACATGCAAGCCGCTGTTAGGAACGGGGCTGATCCCGGGAGGCAGGGGAGGAGGAGGGGTGGACAGTGGAGGTCTTACTCGCCTAGCCTGGTGACGCCTCGCCATCGAGTCGCCATACACCGCGGCCTGATCTGTGTGGAGAGGATAGCGCGCGATGGATCAAGGACGCGAACAAAATTCGCATCCCATGATGAGGGGCTGGATGTGAACCGGTAGTACGGCAGCGGGTGTCACAGACGCTGGATGTTGGGATTTGCAGACGCTTTGCGCAAGGAATGGAGGGAGCTTGTAGCATGGATGATACAGCGCTGGGATGTATAGATATACGAGCAAAAAAGTGGATTACATAGGAGCTGTCGGACCCTCGTACATGGCAGGTTTGCAAAAATGCACAGGGACCGGCTACACGCCAACGTTTCCTCCCTAATAGCCACCCGCGGCCGTTCCCTCTCTTTCCCGCATCTTCCCATTTATTTCTTCCCTCCTTCCATCCCACAATGCCAACATGCAGGCGCAAACGTGTAGTCCTCACAGAACCACCCCAAGCACTCCTCCAGGCTGCACAGTCTAATCCGGACAAGGAGGTTTATTATCTCCATCAAACGGGCGAGATATTCGAAACCTATGAGTGCGCACAATCCCCCGCCCAGCCCCGTCCCTGCCTGATCAACCTCTTCTCCCCTTCCTCAGGGCATATGCAGCGAGAATGTCTTTCTACAGGCTGAAGCAGTTCCAGTGCGAGGTCACGGGCAAGAGTGGCCTCGACTACTTCCAAGCGCTGGAAAGCGAACAGCAAGAAGCCCAGACCATGCATTCCAGGTTCCCTGAACCACTGAAAGCCTCTGTACTCAGGGCGGTACAATGGCGTTCGTACCCCTTTCACTTGTTTCCGCCATCATGGCTGACATATTTTGGATACGACCATAGAGGTCGTGGGTCGTCTGGACCACTTGGTAGAAGCTGTTTTCGAGCGATTCAAGGACCGGTACTTTGCAGGTGAAAGTGCGTCCTCGTTATTTATACCAACGTACGCTATCGTCATAGCTAACTGTCACACTTTGTCCCACAGAGGTTTTCGTCGATGTAATGGGGGACAAGTGAGCCTACGCATTAGATGCCTATTTACCCATCTCATACCCATTAGGTTCTACGCGAAAGTGCTTCAAGTCTGTCCACAGAAAACCGGTACAGATGTACCAGAGCCACTGCAGACAGACCAAGCGTCGTCATCCACCTCCCCCGTCCCGACACCGGTAATGGCTGCAGCAGGTAATGGACAAATACACACGATCGGAGGAGACCTCAAGATACCTGCCAAGGAAGCGCTCACCCGAGATGACCCACTCAAGTACCTCTACCAGGTCCAGGTTCTTGATGAACCACACGATAAAAGCCATGAAAAGGGCAAAGCTGCCCAGAAGGACAAAACTCAATGGAGTGGTAAATTGGTAGATGTTCATTGCACCAACATGAGGCAAGTTCATGTTTTTGGTTTGATACACGGAAAACTTACTTCCCCCCCTTCTATCAGTCGTGATCGCTTGGCCTTCTCGAAGTCTATTCTTCGGAGGTTTATCCGTGATTGCGTGGACCGTGATGCAGCCGTTGCTTCGCCTTGGACGGTGAAGGAGGCGATTGCCAAACACTATGGTGTAGATTTTGTTATGCCGGAAGAAACTCGGCGAGGTGTTGAGAACATCAAAAAAGGTGAGATTGACAAGCGGAAGAAGATCTGGGAGGATAAAGAGGGACCTCCAACGAAGAAACAGAAAAAGATGACTGCAGCCCAGGAGGAGAGGGGTGAGTTGATGAGCTTCGTCGTCTTGTGGGATATACTCAGTCCCTTAGTGAAAGCCCTTGCGGCCGCTGCAGAGAAGCGGGAGCGGGAAGCTCGAGAGAAGGCAGAGAGGCAACAAAAAGCCAAGGAGGAGGCCGAGCGGCTTGCAGCAGAACGGAAGAAGAAGAAACCCATCCGCTATCCGACAGAGGATCTGGATGTTCGCATCTCAGACAAGGAGAAGAAAGCGGGTGCCAAGGTGAAAAAACCTATTGCTAGTCGAGCGCACCTGCCTTTCGGTGAAGATCAGGTCACCTTCGAGTTGTTTCTCATGTGTTGGAATTTTCTCGTCGTGTATGGGTGAGTCAGCAACCACTTTTTGGCAGACTCCGGGATATTGACGTGATGACGCAGTCAACCTTTGCACATTTCTCCGTTTACCATGGATGACTTTGAACATTCACTTCGGCATTCCGTCATAGAATCTTCGTGCCCCATCCTATGCGAGATTCACGCCACGCTCATTTATAACTTGCGCACTGTGCCATTCAGTCGCCATAGCGCCGTCCTCTCCTTGTTGCGTTTGAGGGATACTTTGGAAGAGGATCACAAAGTTCTCGGTGTGACAATGGATCAGCTAACGACTGCGATGGCTGATGTAGGAAACAACTGGGAACGCGTTCCGCTACGAATTCAAGATTCGAGAACTGGCTGGGAAGATGCCTTAGTCGGGTGTTTGAAAGATGTAGGTGGTACACTATTTTATGCTTCTCGTGCTAAAGCAAGCTCCCAGCATGCAACAGTGGATAATTTCCCCCATCTAAGAGAAGTCCTTACAAGACTGCTCTTTGCGCCTGAACCGAACGTCGAATCGTCCACCTCTTCAACCAGTTCACGGGTTTCTACCCCCGTTTCTTTCTCGTTGACCTCGTCGCCTGGTGAACGGTATCATACTCTTCCACCCCCTGATCGCATTGCCATCTTGGCTTTCCTGTGTAACCTCTCCGTCTCAAGCAAGGCCATCCATACCCACATGGAAACTTGTGAGGAGTCGCTGACTGCGCTGCGGAAGGAGAAAATTGAAATCAACCGATTAAAGAAGCAATAGTAAGTATAGTGATCTGAAAATTACGCGCACAAAAGTAATGACTATCAACAGCACCGAGGAAATGAATGCGCTTGCGGGTGAAGCGGAGTCAAAGAAAGTATCATCCGCTCAAGCGACGGAGGAAGATATTGCCATGCATGACTCTAGCGATCTATCTGATGCTCCCTCGGAAGAAGGATCCGAGTCTGCTTCAGCTACAAGTGGTCGTCAGAAGATTTCAGCCCGCCAAAAAGACCTCCGCCAGAAAGCGCATGCCCAAGCTCACGCAAAACAACGGGAGATCGCCCGAGCGAAAGTTGCCGCTGAAAAACAAGCGCAAGCGGAACACCGTCGACTTGACGAAGAAGTTAATAAAGTGGAACGTCGGCTTGAAAGTATTGAGCGGGAGTTCCGCAAGCTACTCGGGGCGATTAGAGTCAAGCCGCTAGGTCAAGACCGATTCCACAATCGAGTTTGGTGGTTCGATGGCATGGGTTCGATGTCCCTGTTGGGTAGCGGAGGCGTGGTTCAGTATGGAACAGGACGCATATTTATCCAAGGTCCCACCGAAGTGGACTTGGAGCTGATGTCAAGAAGAGAAGAGAATGACGTTGATGCTAGAAGAGAGGAGGAGGAAGGAGAGGGTCAACTGGCTCCGGGGGAATGGGCAGTGTACACAGAACCCGAGGAGGTAAGGACACGTTGTCGCGGGATTATTTGTTCGCTGACCACTTCGTATCAGGTGGACGAGTTTGTTGCGTGGCTAAACACAAAGGGTGTCCGTGAACTAGCACTCAAGAATGCGTTTACGAAATGGTGGAATCATATTGCGCCGGGAATGCGGAAACGTCTCTCGGTTCGTGTTATGGCAACCTGAATGGACTTGGCCGCATCAGCTGACCCACCACACTGTAGGACCTGAACGTCAGCGCGCGACTCCCCGAAGCGCGGCGTTCCACGCGCGTCAAAACTGCCGTCGGACACGATATCTTGCGGGAGTCATACATGATATGGACGAACCGTCGAGCTGTTAATTCGTAGTGGTAAAGGAGAGGCGACACCGAAGGCTCTCCATTTGCATGGCGTTGCAGGCTTCCATATAACACATAGATCAGCAAGCATATTATTTATCCATAGTTCGACATGTATGTAGATGTGACCTTCCTCGAGGTGTGACCCGTTGACCTTATCATTGAATCGGGCGGATCATTGTCGTGTCTGATTGGTTGCGCTTAGTCTGAAACTCGCTACGAATCTCCTTCACCGAATCATCCTGTACATAAGTAAATGTTCAACTTTCCGAATTTGCAACCCGCCTGAGTCTGGTCCGGATCTTGGTCAACATCATGGTGATTTTACATATTATATATTCAGTCCAGAACCTTCCCCCCAGAAGTAGTCCCACTGACAGGACTGCACTATCTATCTGTGTCCACTTGACCACCAGTGGAGGCTTCTCTTGATCATCCTACAAGTAGAGCAGGATGACCTCGCTACCAAACTCGTTCCCCTCTGGTTCTTTTTCCAGCGCCCACAGCGTCCGGGATGCCTTTGCTTCGTGTAAGTAACCACTGTCATCTCCTGTCGCAGTCTCTCGGAACCCACCCGCGGGCAGATTATCGTTCTCAGTACTATCCAAGCTCCGGTGTACAGGCCTCTGACTTAGCCAGTGTCTTCACCGACGATGAAATACCAACTACAGAAGAGCAACATTTCGTCGACTCGGCAAGAAGACATACCGAACCCCTAGAGGATCACGAAGAGGACTCCGCGTCACCCAAGGCTTCCGAGGGGGTTGCTCGAAGGCCGGGTTTAACTATTCACCAAGCAGGCACAGCCCCTCTCCACATCAGAAAGCCTCACGAAACCACCCCTTTACTGAGAAAAGCTGCATCGTTCTCAGTTTTCTCCTCTACACCTGGGCCTAGTCACGCAAACTACAATGCGCCGAGTCCTCATGCAGATTCCACTGGCATATCACACATACCAGCCCCCACCTCTTCCGGCCAGGCTGTTCAGTATCATTACAAAGGCAGAAGCACGTACGGACAGACGGTAAGCTTCATCCATCGAAGTCACTCACTTTCTAGATAATTAAACCACGTCTGCAGTTATTTAATTGCATTGCGGTACTTCTGGGGATAGGTATGCTATCTGAGCCGCTTGCATTTGCTTACGCTGGATGGGTGTGGGGCACCGTCCTTATCATATTTTTCGGCTTCATTACCTGTTATACGTGAGTGATTCTTGGTGTTCAAGGAGTGATTCTGAATCCCAGCACTTAGCGCGAAGCTCCTGGCGCGCGAAATTTTGGATGACCCTCGTTTGCACTCATACGCTGACATTGGCCGAAAGGCTTTTGGCCCCAAGTCATCTGTATTGACGAATACCCTGTTTTGTCTTGAGCTGTTTTCTCTTAGGTACGTATGATCAAATCTTGTCTCGGATTTAGCCTCATCAGAAAATTCTCAGCGTTGTCCTCGTCACCTTAGCTGCCGATTCCTTAGAAGGCGTTTGGCCCCGTTACTCCGCCAATACCTATAAAATACTATCTCTCTTGGCGTAAGTGTTGTGACGGCCATGGGCTGCTTTCTTGCTGGAAAACTTGATGTTCATCCTCGTTGTACAGCTTGGCACCGACAGTTTTTATGCCGTTGTCCATACTTTCGCTCACCTCCGTTCTGGGAATTACGTCTACACTCCTGATCATAGCAGTAATATTCATAGATGGGTTCACTAAACCTGATTATCCAGGGAGTCTCTGGAACCCAGCACCGACTTCTTTTTCTCCCGGAACTCTCGGAGAGATTGGGGTGGCATTCGGTCTCCTCATGGCGGGGGTGAGTGGCTTTGCTTGGTTGCGTGCCTTTATCTGATATTTGTAGTTCTCCGGGCATGTCGTTATACCCTCGCTGGCTCGCGATATGATAGACCCATCACAATTCGATCATATGGCTAATCGTGCCTTCGTAAGTGGACTAAATACAATGAGGAAGACATTTTCCGACATTACTGTACAGGCAGTTGCAACATTCATTTATGCCATCATTGGGTATGCTGGTTATCTGATGTTTGGTGCATCAGTGAGCGATGAGGTGAAGTTGTACGACCGGTCTTGATATGTCATGATCTCAACCAAGGATTGTAGGTCAGTAAAGATTTACTTGCCACCCCAGGATACAATTCAGTCCTAAACCAACTGGCGATGTGGTTGCTCGTAATTACTCCTTTGTAAGAGATTGGTTCCTATATTCCTGGCTCCTTGTCCATCTCTGACTTTTCAACCCAGATCCAAGTTTGCTCTAAGCACAAGACCGGTAGGGAATAACACAACCACTGTGTAAGCTGTTGATCTCACCCAGTACAGCTTAACATTATTTTAGAGAGTATGCTCGGCCTGGAAATAACACCGCCAGCTTCCCTGGAGGACGGGAAAGGACCCTCTTCAAAAAATCATGAGAAGCCAGTGACACGATTTCTCATAGCGCTTGAGCGCATCGCTTTGCCAGTCATGGCAATTACTGTCTCTATCCTCATCCCACAGTTTAGTTCCTTGATGGCATTCCTGGGCTCATTCTCTGCATTCGTCATTTGCGTCATAGGGCCGATCTTCGCCAAGATCGCTCTGACTGGGCGATGTTACTGGTATGATGCGGCTTTGCTGGGAGTTTGCACTTTGATGGCAGTCTGGGGAACGTTCTCTGCGTTTCGGACAGCATCAGGATGATGATTCGCAGATTGATTTGATCACTACAATTGGACGACATAGATGACGATCACATGCAATTTTGACGAGCTAAAGATACACTTTGATATGTGTAAAAGCTATCTACTTTGCCTGCACAGAATGGGCAATAACCTTTGATAATTCTACAAGACCGGGAACAATGAGTTTGGACAGGTGGAAGCAAGTGCTGGGGATACTGACGGGGTAGCTTGACATTTTCCCGGATAACCACAGATTCTATCTGGTTGTCCGGGTTGAGAGGGATCGAAACGATCCCCGCGTCAACAGTCCATCCCTGTTTTGAAACCCAAGCGTCAAGGTCGGGCCCTGAGAGGTCGATATATGTCCCAAGCCTCTCCAATCCAATGCGCGTGAAGGTAGCCTTCACAGCACGCGCTGCAACCTCTCGAATGGCATTTTCAAAGCCTACGCATTCGATGGTATAGTTGTCTCTCAAGGACTCGAGTTCTTCGGACTTGTAGAAAGTCCAAAACGCAGGAAAGCGACACTGGTGGAGGAAATCATAAAGGTTCGTGAGTATGGGGAGGAGGGCTGGGAGAGGATCGGGTTCGTCGGTGTTGGGGTTGGGTAGTCTATCGTCCAACAAGGATATGCAAAGGTTGAAATCGGGGAAGGGTTCGGCGGTCAGAGCTTTGAGAAGAATGTTGACAACTACATCCGGGTTATAGAGGTCAGGGTTAAATTGATACCTGGGGGGTGTTAGTCCTGTGAAGGATGCTAGGAGATGAATCTTACAGTTTTAGGATTGCAAGATTGGCGAGGCAGTCGTATTCGTCGCTTCTGATCTGATGGTAAAGGTAGTCCTCCAAGATGCCGACGTTGGATGGATTATAACGATCTGGATATCAATTGTAATCTAGCAGATTGGCAGCGACCTTTACTGAGCAACGCACCGACACCCGATACGAGGTTTTCGATCAACTCTGTTCGCGTCGATGGCGTTAGCCATTCCGCCGTCGCTGAAGCCATTTTGCTTGTTTCCTGGTCGAGTCGCGTCGAAACTTTGCAGATCACAAAATCGTACGGGGACCCCAAAAACCGCTGGGCACAGCTCGGAGTCGGAGACAAGGTCACTGAGCACTCGCAGGTTTGAATCACATCCAAAAGATGATGGACATTAGCGAAGATGGTTGGGCGCCATCAGCCAACACATTCAATGAAGACGCCGAGCCACTCAAGCAACTTGATGCCATGACCGCAGACCATGGACTTGCCCAACCAACCGTCACCAATATGGCCGACGAACAGCACGCTTCGCGACCGAAGCCAAACTATCGCGCAAAGTTTGTTCTCAGTGGACACAGGATGGCGATATCCTCCTTGAAATTTAATCCGGATGGAAGCTTGCTCGCATCTTCTGGTGCATTTACATTCATCAGCCAAGTCGAGCCTTTCTGATAACACGCTCTTTGGAAGCAAGCCGCGGACAAGCTCGTTAAGATTTGGGATGCATATACAGGTGAAATCCTCAAAACCTATGAAGGCCATCATGAGGGTGTCAACGATATTGCATGGTCAACTGACGGTGACTTCCTCGCGTCCGCGTCAGACGACAAATCAATTATTATCTGGAACATGGAGGAGGTAAAAGGATGTAATGTTCCTGATGACTCTACGTTTACACAGACGCGTCAGGGCGACATTGCTAAGACGCTGCAAGGTCATACCAACTTCGTATTCTGCGTGAACTATAACCCAAGATCAAATCTTTTGGTCTCTGGAGGGTACGATGAAACAGTGCGAGTATGGGATGTAGCGAGAGGTGGGTATTCCTTCACCCTCTACAATATCTCGATGCGCTTATAGTCCCTTAGGGAAATCGCTGAAGGTATTGCCTGCGCATTCCGACCCCGTGACGGCTGTCGGCTTTAATCATGACGGAACGCTCATAGTGTCGTGTGCTATGGACGGACTTATGTGAGTGGCCCGCTTGAGATAGATCTTCAAGTTGATTGTTGTTTTAGCCGAATATGGGACACTGACTCTGGACAATGTCTGAAGACATTGGTGGACGATGACAATCCGATATGGTTCGTGTGGTCCGTTACCTGGTTGCTGGTACCTAACTTTGCTGTAGCTCTCACGTGAAGTTCTCTCCGAACTCGAGGTTCATTTTAGCAGCTACGCAAGACTCTACCATTCGACTTTGGAACTATCAGAATTCTCGCTGTCTCAAAACCTACACGGGACATACCAACCGCACCTACTGCCTATTCACATGTTTCATCACCACCAAGGGGCACTACGTAGTGAGCGGAAGTGAAGATTCCAAGGTCTACATATGGGATCTGCAGAGCCGTGAGATCCTGCAGGTCCTCGAAGGACATAGGGGCGAGTACTTTTTGTTTATCTGACGACGTGGCCTAACAACCTGGTGTAGATGTTGTACTGGCTGTGGCGGTGAGTGTCTATCGGAATCGTGCCTGACGACCTTATCCTAACAGCTGCGGAACACAGACCCATCCTGTGAAAGCAATCATTGCCTCCGCTGCGACAGAGAAAGATATGACGATAAGGCTTTGGTTCGACGAATAGACCTCGTAGTGTAGATACCGCCTTACTTATCCTGTACCGTCGTCTCGGGGCGGCCGAGACTGGAACTTGCTCGACGTTTCGGAATTGGCACGAGGACAGCCTGGAGTACAGCCCCCGGCCGTGAGTCAGCCAATTGAAACTCCGCCGCCACTCGATATATATAAACGCTGGTCGTCCTCGACGCCCCTCATTAGAACCACCACAGTCGCCACTCGTCTACGTGCGTCGCCAGCACTTTCTCCGTTCACTACGCTTGCTCACACCTCTTCAGAATGCAGATCTTCGTTAAGACCCTCACCGGAAAGACCATCACCCTCGAGGTTGAGTCTTCTGACACTATTGACAATGTCAAGGCCAAGATCCAGGACAAGGAGGGGTGGGTACATTTTTACCTTTCGCCCGTCAACTATCTAATGTGTCATAGTATCCCTCCCGACCAGCAACGCTTGATCTTCGCCGGCAAGCAACTCGAGGATGGTCGTACTCTCTCGGATTACAACATCCAGAAGGAGTCGACCCTCCACCTTGTCCTCCGTCTCCGTGGCGGCATGCAAATCTTTGTTAAGACCTTGACGGGGAAGACCATCACCCTTGAGGTCGAGTCTTCGGACACCATTGACAACGTCAAGGCCAAGATCCAAGACAAAGAGGGTATCCCTCCCGACCAGCAACGCCTTATCTTTGCCGGAAAGCAGCTCGAGGACGGTCGCACTCTTTCTGACTACAACATTCAGAAGGAGTCCACTCTTCACCTTGGTATGGCGTCTTTCACTATGTTGTTCCTTCCTAACTTCGTTGCAGTTCTTCGTCTCCGTGGTGGTATGCAGATCTTTGTGAAGACCCTTACGGGCAAGACGATCACGTTGGAAGTCGAGTCTTCCGACACGATTGACAACGTGAAAGCCAAGATTCAGGACAAGGAGGGTATCCCTCCCGACCAGCAACGTCTCATCTTCGCTGGGAAGCAGCTTGAAGACGGACGTACTCTTTCTGACTACAACATCCAGAAGGAGTCGACCCTTCATTTGGTCCTTCGTTTGCGCGGCGGTATGCAAATTTTTGTCAAGACTCTCACCGGCAAGACCATCACATTGGAAGTCGAGTCATCTGACACGATTGACAATGTGAAGGCAAAGATTCAGGACAAGGAAGGCATCCCTCCAGACCAGCAGCGCCTGATCTTCGCTGGCAAGCAACTTGAGGATGGTCGTACTCTGTCCGACTACAACATCCAGAAAGAGTCGACCCTTCATCTTGGTAAGTCTTGTAGTTGATGTTTATGTTGCTCGTATTAATCATATCCACAGTCCTTCGTCTTCGCGGTGGATGCTGAATGTCTTTTACGACCGTAATGTATCATCATGTCTGTATTTTAACTCGGGGAGCCTTTCGCAATGATCATGACGGATGACTGTGATTTCATGTCTTCCGTGGTGAACACATGATTCAAGTAATGGTGTGCTAGATTCAGCCTCAATGAGACGGTCATAATAAGACATCGGTTCCATCAACTAAGTTATTCCGTGGTTTCGCTCGCAATACCCTGCTTCCTGTGTCTCTTACGCCTTCTCCCAGCAGACGCTGCTGATGCGTCTTCCTCACCGTCTGTGCGCTTTCTCTTTTGGCCCGTAACAGTATCATTATCTGAAGATTTGTTGCTCGGCTCGCCGGTAGAGCGTGACGGTCTTGCGTGGGGCACCGCTTTTTTCTTCATACTGAGAGGATTTGGGCCCTTTGGTCCTTTCTTCTTACGAGGAGGGTCACTCTGGGCATGAGACGACCGGATGTCGGCTAGTTCTGCAGCACTAGGACCGAGTGTTTTATCTTCGTTCTGTCATCTGGAAAGTCAGTGGATATGATGCGAGTTACGAGTCGCATCCGGAGCTTGCCTGTTGTTTCGCTTTCAATGTCACATCACTAGGTGGTTCTAGGATCATAACTGCCCGAGTGATGTGGACAATCGGCACAGCAGGTATCAGTCGAAGTTTGAGGCGAAGCGGATGTGACTGGGTTGCTATGACGTAGCGGTGCTTGTTGGAATCCCCTGCGAAATCATAGAAACGACATACGCGTTGTTGCTGACAAGGACACACGCACCAACTACGCTTGCGAGACAATCGTCGCCGGGTATTGCCTCTCTGTGATTACACTTCCTCCGTTCGAAAGATTTCGCGAGATCGACTACTGGCTGTTGTGACTTTCCCTGCAGATACAGTTCATGAATGCAGCATTGCGTGATCACTGGAGGTGTGACGAGCTGGTGAGACCTTCCAAGACTAGCGGGGACAGTCAATTCTCGTACTAGGCTTGATGGTTCCTTGGAGCACGGTGCTCAGCTGCTTTTGCAAGTCTGTTTTGGCGTCGACGGCTAATCTACATATCTCAGAGTCAACTAGGCACATATGAGCTTGGATTGGGATTGAATGAGGGGGACGTACCTAAGACTTGATATGGCTGCCTGAACCCAAAGGATTGGCAGTACGATGACATGAGTTTTCGATAGGTTTTCGCTCTTTTTTGCCTCATGATGGACAACTTGGTGAAATGTCAGAGAACTTGTCAGAGACCCTTCGATGCGGTTGTTTGGTCATGTTGTGCAAGAGCTTCTACCAGACAGCACGCCGGAGTTTTCGTTCCATATCCGCCATGAAGTTCGTGTTTCCGTGTGTGCTGGCTATCCTGACCAGGTCAGTATCACTGCTCTTCCCCCATTCCAATGCTGAGCTTTCCCTAGTACCTGTCTTTCCTTGGACCTCACAGGACACGTGCAATGGAATTCCCTATGTCCTAGTGAGCTTACTTCTCAATCCCCCGTCATCGCTAACCTTTGAAGAGCAAAGATTATGCATCTCTCGGCCCTTCCAAAGTCATTCTTGACACAGGTCGATACTCTGCCCGCGTCACCCAAAGCGGACACTTCACAATGTATGCCCTTCCTCCGACGTCATCAGTAACGACTGACTTTTCGTCATGCAAGACCAGATGTGGAACCGGGCACATACGTCTTGTCCGTCATATCGCACGACCATGCGTTTGATCAAGTACGTCCGCTGCTTCGCCTTGCCGACCTTGACCTTGACTCACCACACCCAGCTACGCGTCGAGTTGCCAGACGCATCCGGTCCGCCACAAATTCTGTCCCATACGGTCGGCACGCCGTTGACCTCTGCATCATCCGTGTCTTTACAATATCCGATCGTCCTGACGCCCCGACACAAGCACAGTTACTTCAAGCCTCGCGAATCGTTCAACTTGTTGGGCATGTTCCAGAACCCAATGATGATGATCATGGTGTTGACTGGGCTTACGATGCTCGGAATGCCATATATCATGGTAACTTGATCCCGCCAATTCGATGCATTTACACGGCTCACTCTTTGAGACAGAAGAATTTGGACCCTCAATCTCTGGAGGAGCTCAAGTCTCAACAGGGGAAGATTGCAAACTTCCAGAACTCGATGCAGAATGGCGACATCAAGGCTGGGTATGTCTGTTCGTTCTTATTTGAGGATCGTGCTTATTCAAGGCGATTAGGCTGTCAGCCTTACTCGCTGCTGAAGAAGAGTCGAAGGCGTCGGCAATGGGACCACGTCCTGCAGGAAACGGCGCAACCATGCAGCAGCGCAAACCAGCACGAGGTAACAAACGGCGATGATGTAGCGTAATGCATTATATTATTACACATTATATTGTTGGTGCATGCTGCTATAGAACATTCATGACGAAGCTGCACAAACATGCAGAGAGATACTTCATGAAGAGCGCCAGGGACACGGGGGAGGTGACAAAACATCCAATGAGTTAAACTATGCAAATGGGGACTTGGGCTGCAGGGGCGTTGGTTGTGAAAGTTGGTCTCCTGGGGACATGTTTGGATATTCGAGGATGCGGCGAAGGTCGGCATTCCTGTCGGCGGATGAGCCAGAACCAAGACCTCACGATCCCAAACAAATACCTCTGTTTGAACCTAGAGACAATGGCCTGTGGGTTCTGCAAGTGAGCTTGGGACGATTCCACGCCGGTGTTGGATCTACCACGGAGTTGAGCTTCATGATGTGCGCGAGTATAACTCAATTCTGACGTACTGGTCTTCGGAAGTGGATGTCACCTCGAGGATATACATGTTATCGTTCCTAGAGCCATCTTCGTCCACGGAAGCCCCTGGTGCTGGTAATACCTTTACACCAGACAACGCCAGCAGACTTGAGGTGCTGCTGATAGTTGGTTTGGTTGCGTTGGCGGGATCGTGATTGAACACGAGCACATGTTCGCCAGGATACCGAGGGAGTAGGGAGAGAGAGGAATCATCAGCGTAACGATATTCTATGTCGGCGTGGACGAGGGAGTTGGTCTGGCCTGGTGAACTGCGCTGGATAGTCGAATGAGCGACGAGAATATAATAGGGCGGCTCAGTGGACATCGTGGACGAGCCAAAGTCAATCAAGCCCACGCCACGACGAGATGCAGAGACCCTCTCCAAGAGTTCTCTTCTGGATCTCAGAGGCCTGCTATGTCGTGATAACTCTCATCCTAGCTTGCTTTCTTACAATCTCTCTTTTCGCACTCCTCGCTCAAGCAGTTGAAACAGCTCCAGATCATTCTTGGAAGAACAACTGGAATACGGTCATCATAGCAGCAACGTACTGCTTGGTGGTCAGTCTACACTTTTCAATAGTTCGATACAGACTCTCTGGACCCCTTGTGTGCTCCTAGCTCCTTCTAAGTATAGCCTTCTGCATCAAGCGTCGAATCGCAGTCCGGAGAAGACTCCAGCGGATATCGAGGGTTCATAGTGGACTCGATAGAGGCGACATACCCAAGGTAAGCCCCACTCGATGGATCATACCACCGGCTTTCTCAAATCTCACCCAGGTAGTTCACGAGTATATCTCTCAAGAGTTCGCTCGGTCTTGCCTGATTTCCTATGAGTGTCAGCCACGAGATACTGTTCACCCTGGTTGGGGTGCACCAGGCACCGAACACGGCGGCACTCGGTTTCGACGTAGCTTGCTCGATACCATCGCTGACATAGGTCTGTTCGGTCCATCTCCAACATACCGAGTCGTCGTGCTGACCACCGACATGTAAGATGCCAGAGCACATTTAGTGATACCGAATATGCCTGCTTTGAAACCTCATTCTCGCATGATACATCATTTCCGATTCATTCTTCCTCTCTTACCCAAACACGACGAAGGATTGACATCTCTGCATTATTACGACTCAGCCATACAGCTCGCTCGGACCTCGGCAAAGGAACCTACCGAAGATGAGTTTAGAGTAGGACTTCAAGCAGCTGACGAGATACGAAAGATGTAAGGCCTTCTTCCTCCCTCTTGGCTGTATTTGAAACTGACATCGCATCCAAGTCTGAACGACTGTCGTATCGAGATGCTCGAAGAGTCTCGGACACAACTGGGCATTTCTCTCCGTGACTAGCAAGTCATAGCCAACGGCGATGACTGCGGCGTGGTGCGGCGCTCACTATCTTCACGTAATTATTCGTACAATTGTATCACAATCGTCCCAGACACGCGGATCATCTAATGCAAGCCTGCGCCATAGACCTCTTGCCAACTCTTCCTGGTGCTCCACGCTCCCCAATATGCAGCGATCTTTGGATGAACCTCAATACCAAAGCCTTTCTCCAAGGCCCGAACACCGTCTTGCTCCTGTCCACCCCCTGCGACGAAAGCGATGCGAGCGAGCCACGCGGCGAGGTGCATATCGTCTTCGCCTGGTTCATTGCCGCCGAGGAACGTTGTATCATGCATCAGTCCCGGGAGTTCCTTTGAGATGAACTCTTTCAAGTTCTTCCAGTGCAAAGTGGAGCTTTGGAAGAACGCCTGCTTGTGCTCGTCGGGTAAAGCTCCTTTGTAAACCGAGAGAAGCCGCGCAGTGTCGCCCATTTTTGACGCATAGAAGGCTCCATGTGGAGCGTCGGGCTGGGCCGAGAAACGTTGAAGTGCGTCGTGTCCTGGATGGCACCGTGTTGGTTGCACGCATCAGACAGGCTTGCAGTACGACTCACGGTTTTCAATAAAGCCTGTCGCGAAAAGTTGTCCTTTTCTTCTGAGTTCTTCGTCGGAACGCTAAACGCACCGGAATGGTCAGCTCGCAGCGAAAACAGACGCTGACGGTAGGGCCTACAGCGAGAAGCATCGGAAAGTTTGGATCATACTTGGCCTCGTGAAGCTTCGCAATGAACGACGTTCCGGGCGTTACATGCTTGGGCCCGGGAGCGTGTTTCACGAGATAAGATGTGACCTCGGTGGTACTGGTGTAGACTTGGTCACCGACGGTCATCGTCGGCAAAGTACCCTTGGGATTCTAGGGGCTAATCGTTGATTTCATACCGAGTATGTTTGGATGCATAACGTACGATGTTCAGAAACGCGGGCTCAAAGTTCTTCCCGCTCCTGAGGTCGACGACTTCCTTCTCGATGTCGTCGGGGCCATAACCGAGCTCGCGGCTGGGATGACGAGGTTGAGGACATTTGGAGGAAGAACAGACGGTCGCTCACATAGCAAGCTCAGGAACGGATGCCCATACGGAGTGCCCGAATGTGTACAAAACTGGTTTGCTCATCGTGTGTTGGTGGTCTGACTCGGAAGGCTGGTTTGTTCAGACGATGGTCACACATCAAACGAAATTTGTTGATCAAGTTGATGTCAATTGTCATTGACGACGTCTAACGATAATGTTCGCCCAAGATAAGTAGGAGCAA
>JBBPRJ010000037.1:0-24100 GCA_038092975.1 Chalciporus piperatoides | reverse complement strand
GGTATTTATATATCGAAGACGAAGGCACTATGCTCAACAAATTTTCTAGTCCACCGTTTCGCATGATGTTTTGAACTACCGACGCGACCGATGTCGGCCCCGTGCCTAAGTGCAATTGCCTCGAACGCCTCCGTGTCTGCGCAGATTGACTGCTCGACAGGGATCACGGGAAGCGAGCGCCGAAAGAAAACGGACCTCGATTTATGTTGCGCCCTTTTGCCCCTTGCCCCTTTTGCCTCGTGCTAATCTTATCACACCACCCATACATTCTTCTCGCCTGCGTGGCAAATTTACTTGACTCATTTCCTTCTGGCCCTGTCTTCAAGTTGTCGCTCATGGATTGTTGTCCTAGTTTACTTTTCCCGAGCCCACACTTTTTGCATGTTTCCACAGTACTTGATGTTTTCCTTGTCCTTGAGAATGATTCGCGACCGTTGGCTGAGTGCTGATCTTTGACATGTGTTGTTTAGGTGCAACTTCAGTGATCCGTCGTCGCTGCGGCCACTACGATCATGATGGCATCGTGAGTCAACCAGCGTCACACGACAGGTTCTCGATCGTCAAGAAGAGTTGGGACCTGCAAACCCTGTCCGTTCGGGTCTAGGGATTGAAAACACGCGTCAAACATGCAGCTGTTGGCTGTCCGTCAACCCAATGCATGGCCGGCGAGTACTACTCTGCAGAGTATCTAGCACTCGTCAATCGTGTGTTACATTTGGCTACTAGCATCGCCAGTCTATATCTACGTGGAAGAAAGGCTGGCGCGTGCAACCCCCGAAAGGCCAAGTCTGTTGCGTGCTGTCTTTTGTCCACTGGCATTGTACTGGCAGGTATCAAATGATTTCGAAGTGCTGAGCGCTGGCTGCTCTTCTGATTATCGATTGTGGGTCCCTGTGGGGCCGCCATGCAGGTCTTACCTTTAAATAGGTGGTGAGCATTCATCTTGTGCGTTTTCCGTTTCTCCCTCACCCTACTGCTCAATGACTACCATCTTTCTCACTACTAGTAGTAGTACTCTTTTGTGCGTGGTAACCACTTATTTTGATGGAGCAATGAGAATGTACGCCATGGTCCCTTCTTCTCAGAAATAGTCCTTTCGTTACAGTAATACATCACAAGGTGCACCGACTTCGGGCCAGGTGTAACTGCGACGACTTCTACTCCTACTTCTACTTCTACTTCGACAAATAATGCCACATCAACGACGTATGTACTATGTGTTGTCCCGTTAAATTAGTTATGTTCTCATTGGATTGGTGCCCCGTTTTAATGGCAGCAGTAGTGCCTCTTCGACATCCGCTTCGACGAGCGCCCTCACCTTAGCGTATGTCTGTCTCTTGTCCTGTCTAAGGCTGTCTTGTCGAGGGAAAGTCTTAATGTTCTCACTTGTGTCCCACCGTTACCTACAACAGAAGTTCGACCTTGCCAGCTCCATCCCCATCGCCGGTCCCAACACTGTCTCCACCGCTAGACATCGGAGCCATTCTAGGCGGCGTAATAGGAGGGGTTGCCATCCTCGTGCTCACGGCCATGTTTATTTTCTGCTATAGAAAATATAGGCGACGCGGAGTTGACCGTCCCTCGTCTGCGGCATTAGACATGCTGGAGCCATTTGCTTCACCCCTTACTCCACCGGACATGGTTTCGCTATCGCCCGGGATTGAGCGATCGGTTCATCGGACCTCTGCCATCCTCACACCGGTATGCTCATTGATTAGCTTCCCAGCTTCTCATAAGACTGATCTCGATTGGACTTGGTATATAGGCCGACTCGAACAGGGGACCACTGGATAGTACCTCTGCAAGCTCTCCCTCCCCCGCCCCGTCCCCACCACTCAGTGACGGTACCGGTACCAGTATCCTGAGGGAGGTTGGATTATTGAGGAAGGAAGTGGCTCAGCTTCGCCAGATACATAGTCCTAATGAGAGTCGGGAGTCTGTCGACTGGCGGTCTATCGCCCCTCCTCAATACTCTGAGGCTCTCCGAGGGTAGTGGACTTGGCGACGCGTCATAGTATTTATATATCGAGATTCGACGACGAAAGCGCTGTGCTCAACAGCTTTTCTAGCCCATTTGATTCCCATTGCTGCTACGGAAATGTATTAGTAATTTGGACCATACCTGTATTTTACGTGTCTTTACTATGCCACAGGGTTGAATTGGTGGTGGGCGAAGCCCACCAACAAAGCGTGACGCTCCCACGCCACCCTCAAGGGGGAGGGAAGTGGGATGCATGAAACCGTGCTACGCAGGCACGATTCGTCATTTTCAGACTTGGTGTTTGCGGGAGGACTTGATCCAAACATCTTGAGCAATTGGGTTATCAGAACAGAATTGTGAATTAGGGCCTTGTTATTCAGATATGGCGTTCAGATAGACCAGTTTTCACACTTCAAAGACGAAAATGAGAAATCCGTTCTGATAACCTTGTTTCCACCGTTGAAAGCATCAAAAATGTTGCAGTGAGTAAAACAATCCGACCACAGGACGTGCCTGCTTAGCTCTCGCAAGTTTGTCGCCCCTATCGACTGTAACTGAGGCGCGACCAATCAGATTCGGCAAAATACAACCAAAATAGGCAACTCACGAAGAAGCTGTCGAGATACAATGGATACTCACAGTCAATCCTTTGTGTCGACCCCACATACTGTAACATCTATTGGATCAAATATAGACCGTTAGTCATAAAATGCTTTAATAGTATATTAGGTATATTTCCACCACAATACGAAGCACAAAATAAAATGCTATTGACGAGAAATATGACGGTTTCAAGATTTTGGACAAGATAGGGGTTTTCTGCTTATATAAGCGTCACGCTTTGTTGGTGGGCTTCGCCCACCACCAGTAATACTTGAATTTAGATGATTACATAACATCGTCCAAGTCGTTTTGAAATCTGGATCTGCGCATCGTTGAGCAAGACAAGATGGCCATCCCAAATGGCACTTTGCATGACAACATCGACAACGAACTCGACTTCACAGACATCGAGGAAAAGTATGCAACACTGCCTTCTTCAATGTTCCCAGTTTAATGATCACCATCAGATACCACGTCGCCCTAGATGATGGACTCGACAACGTTGTCGTCGTAGACGGTATACCGATCATCGATAAATTAAAACTCGACAAACTTCTCGCAAAAATATCAAAAGAGTTCTCCAGAAAAGGCGCTGCTATAAAACCTGACAATATCTTCGTCCCTTGGGATAATGCCACCGGGAAAAGCAAAGGGTGCGTCCTTTGGGGTCGGACCCACAGCGTTGCTAAAGGCCTCTATCCAGTTACATATTTATCGATGTAGGGAATGCCGATGCTGTTACTCTGGCAATCAACGCTATGCATGGCCATCCCTTCGACTCGAAGCACACCTTCCTCGTCAACCGATTTTCCGACATCGAACAATTTTCTGACGTGGACGAAACTTACGTCGAACCGAAGATGGAAGAATTCCATCCCAAGGTTTGCCGACAAAGATCGCACCTGTCTATGTATTGAACCATTCACGTAGGAACACCTGAGAGCATGGCTTGGTGACCCACAAGGGCGCGATCAGTACGTTACCTATCGCGGGGATGACGTAGAGATCCATTGGCACGGGAAACCGTCACAGTGCGAGGTTGCATATTCTAAAAAAGTGCGGACTAGATATATCGAACGACCTGGTTTACTGACATCATTCCTAGAATTGGACGGAACTTTATGCCTCCTGGTCCCCTCTCGGAACCTTTTTCGCAACGTTGTTCCGCCAGGGTGTTCGTTTGTGGGGTGGACCTTCATGGGAACCCGTGCAACGATTCGCTCACCCCTTTGTCAAGCTCATTGACTTCTCCCCTTGTGAAAACTACCTTGTCACATGGTCGCACGACCCCATCACCGTATCTCCAACGCTTCCTCAAGGTCCAGAGTTCTTTTCCCCCGAGGACGAAGGCAACAACATCGCCATCTGGGACGTCAAATCTGGTCACCTCCTCCGGACTTTCCCGACGTCTCTCTTTGAAGGCGATGATTCCTCGACCAAAAAACAGATGCAATGGCCCGCGCTGAAATGGAGTGCTGATGACAAGTTTGTTGCACGAGTGACGCCCGGCCAGCAAATCAGCATATATGAGCTTCCCAGCATGGGTCTCCACGATAAAAAGAGCTTGAAGATCGAGGGCGTTGTCGATTTCGAGTGGTGTCCCCACGGTGATAAGGATAAAGACGAGGCAGAAAAAGCGGCCAAAGCAGACAAGCCGCAGAAGAAACCTCGGCAGAACATGCTCGCGTACTGGACACCGGAAGTGGCTAATCAACCCGCACGCGTAACTCTCCTTGAGTTCCCCAGCAGGCGGATTCTGCGCCAAAAGAATTTATTTAACGTCACTGAGGTAGGTGTACTTTTTTCACTAGAAACCTCGTCGCTCACTTTTTCCAGTGTAAACTCCACTGGCAAAACCAGGGCGACTTCTTGTGCGTTAAGGTTGATCGCCACACGAAAACGAAGAAATCGATATTCTGCAATCTGGAGATTTTCCGAGTGCGTGAAAAAGATTACCCTGTGGAAGTGGTGGAGCTCAAAGGTTGGAATATTTATGCTACTGTTTGAGACGTGCTGATCACGATCTAGACACCGTCACGGACTTTTCCTGGGAGCCCAAAGGGGAGCGATTTGCAATCGTTTCTAGCAGCGATCCCAACCTTGGCAATCCGGGTCCGGGTGTCACAATCAAAACTGACATCAGCTTCTACCAACTCGATCGAGCAAAGAATGACTTCAAGCTTCTACGTGTGTCTATAATTACTGTGGAATTTTCGGTGTTGCTGATTGTCATGAATTAGACACTCTCGCGTCACGCACTAGCAATACCATTCGCTGGTCCCCGCGAGGACGGCATGCAGTCCTTGCCACTGTGGGTTCATCAACGAAGTCTGAGCTTGAGTTCTGGGACCTCGACTTCGGTAGTGAAGACCGTAGAGAGGGACAGGCCGCAGAATGGGGTGCTGGTATCCAGCAGCTCGGCTCAACAGACCACTACGGCGTAACGGATGTGGAGTGGGACCCAAGTGGAAGATATCTAGCGACCAGCGCCAGCGCGTGGAGACACACGGTGAGCTCACCGGTTGGAAAGTGCTAACGGTCGCTGAAGATAGTCTTGAACAGCTCGAGAACGGCTATGCTGTCTGGGACTTCCGTGGGCAAGAACTCGAGAAGCATATTCTAGATCGTTTCAAGCAATTCATCTGGCGACCTCGGCCACCCACGGTGCTGACGAAGGACCAACAACGACAGATTCGTCGGAATCTCAAGGAATATAGCAGAACGTTTGACGAAGAAGATGCGGCGGAGGAGAGTAACGTGAGCGCTGAGCTGATCGCGCATCGCAAACGACTCGTCGCTGAATGGAATGCATGGCGCACACGTTGCAAGCGTGACGTTGCGGACGAAAAGCGGAGTCGGGGTCAGAAAGTTGAGCGAAACGGAGGTGAAGAGGCGAAGGAGGAGATTGAAGAATGGATTGATGAGGTGATTGAACAGATCGAGGAGGTTGTCGAGTAGCCGCGTTGATTAATGTTGAATTGATGTATTACCCTGGTAATACCCATTGATGTTGACACGATGCGACACATTGTCATCATGAAGGGGCCCGGGGGGTCATGTGATTGGGTCGTTTCTCATCTACTTCAAGTGGATTCACTTGCTCTGCTTCGACTCGTGAAGGCATATCTAATCAATCCACCAACTTGGCCTGCTATCCCCCCAGTTCCAACTAGCATTCACAATGTCCCCAGTCGGCCTATCGCCTGCCTCACAGACAGCCTCCTCCTCCTCCACCCTCTGGGCACAACGTATGCAACCATTTCCCCCTTTCATTCTCACCAAAATCACTCAGCCTGTTCGCATAGCCTCAAGGGAATGGGTGATTCCCGCCAAACCCAAGCCCGGCCGAAAGCCCAAGAAGGAGACTTCCACCAATTTGACGATCACAAAAGACGAACCTGTTCGTGCTTCTCGTTCTTAGCGCCCACTCCTAAACTGAATCACGTCCTCAGGACGACGAATCATCTGGTCGACGTGTGCAGAATAGGCAAGTTCCTGCGGTACCCACTCGCTGGCTTCCGATTGAAGCTGACTTAGCTCTCTAGAGCTGCCCAGCGCGCTTTTCGTGAACGAAAACAAACACAGTTGGCTGAACTTCAGGCCCGTTTGCACGCTTACGAGCAAGGGGAAATCGAGCGCAATGTCGCCTTGCAAAATATCGCCAAGAAGATGAAGGAGGAAAACGAGGAACTCCGGAAAGAGAACCAGATGCTCCGTGAAAAAATAGATCGTCTGGAGCACAAACATCGTGGCCTGGCCAATAAAGACAAGATAGTACTCGGTGACGACACGGCCAGGTCCTCTCCCGATTTCCCTCCAACAGACAACGGCATAAGAAAGCGGGCTCGGGTTGAAGAAGACAATCAAGAGGCTCTGCGTTCCGTCTTTCCCTTTCACTGCTTTCCATCATCGTCATCGTCATCATCAATGGTATCTTCCCCTGACGATACCTCTCCTGCTAGCGCATTTTCTCCTGCAGGACTCGAAAGTCACTCTCGACACTCATTTTTTCCCACACCTCCACCAGTCAACTCCTTTGCTCAGTCAAATGAGTCAATTGCTCCTGTGGAGGGACAAGCTTCTGTTGATCCGTATGCCTGCATCCTGTGCAGCCCAGATGCACCTTGTGTTTGTAGGGAGGTTGTTCTTCAGCCGGCACCGAAGAGCAACGATGCATTCCAGCCACAAACCCTCCAAACCAGCAACCCACATTCGACCGTATCTTTGGATCAACCTGTGCACATTAATCCCCCTCCACCTAATCCCAGTACGAGCATACTGGACAACCTTCCAGCCTTCCAGGCACCCGTCCCGATTCGCCGCCGAACGGGTCCTTCCCGGGCAAACACAGTGTTCCCTGTCACCCCTCTGGCCTCCACCTCCACCTCCACCTCCACCCCTTCCACTCCCAGATGTTCGGGTGACCCAGAGAACTGCATGGCTTGTGCTGACGATAGTTTCGGCAAGGCTTTCTGCCAGGCCATCGACCACACAGTGAACTCCACTGTCCCTTGCATTGACTGTCCCCGAAGAACTAACCAAACAGATAAAATCCTGGTTGGTGGTTGCTGCGGTGACATTAGCAAATGCGGTTCGTGCGGTATCGCCCCCATCATCTCATCGACAAATTCTCAGCGTGGACCTGAAACCGTGCCAACGGATGATGCCTGGCGTCAGCTCAAGTCACATCCCAACGTGGCTTTTGCAGATTTAACGCTCCTGGCAGAAGTGGTGGCTCGCAGATCGACATGTACTGGATCTCGTGTCGTCATTTCACCCGCATCTATCACGCCTGACCACGAAGCGGGGCCTTCTCGTCATTGGGCGACTGCTGGTGAAGACCAATCCGTACTGCTAACGGACCCTCACGAGCATTTCCGTCAAAAGCAGAGACAGCGTGAGTCGCCCCCACGGCTAGTTCCACAACACGTCCTCATCGAGTGTGGACGACGGAGAATGAGAGAGGTCAACGCAGACGGCGTCAGAGAAGCATTAAGGCTATTGGATCAGAAGTTTGCGCATACACGGTAGGACACTTCGTCAGACCGGGAGTGGACTGTTACGTGGTTTGTAAAATTATAATTCCCCATATGCATGCAAGCGACTATGTATTATCCCGATGCTACACTTGATATCACTAATGATGGCATCAATCCCTAGTTCCAGGACGAGGTTCCTAAGATTGCTCCCACTCTTGCAAAATCCGACGAAGATTGCGATAAAAGGAACGTTGCTCCTGCGGAGTTAAGGGCCTTGTGGAAACTGCGCCTAGGTCGTCTGATCGACGAAATGTGCGTGCCAACTCCTTGAGAGGTGCATTTCTCAGCTCGCTCGGAAAAGTCTTCACTCGAGGCCAGAGCTCAAGCAAAACCCTCCTCGCAGCCGAGTATGCACCAACAGCAAAGTACGCGTGAGCAAGAGCGTCAATGGCTGGCACATCTGGCGCAATACCAGCAGCCACCATCGCACGAAAAGTCTTCATCGCCATTCTCGGTCTCCCCTTGCGCCCGTATCCTGAGATGAGCACCGTCCACATGACTGCATTAGGCTCTAAACCCGCTGCCTGGGCAGATCGCATGACCTGTTCCGCTCCACACATGTTTCCGACCCGAGCGTAACCATCCATAATAGAGGTGAAGTGGTAACGATTCGGACGGATTCCCTTGTCAACCATGTGACGAAATACTGAGTTTGAGGCGTCGAGCGTTGGATCAACAATGCTTTGATGCTGTAGCCATATCGCAAAGGTAGCTCGATCACCGTTAACTCCTTTGCGGGAGAGTGTGTCAATCATAGATCGCATAGGAGACTGATCTGGGGAATGGTGGGGATGGTGGGCGCTAGGGTCGAAGGTCTCCGCATCAAAGAAGTCGCAGTGTTCTGAAGACTTGGGTTTGGATTCCCTGCTTGTGGAGAATTTTGCAGCGGTAGTATCCCAACCAGTACCATAAGCTACATGCTTCTCGCGGCGCAAAGCGTTACGAAGGATAACATTAAGATGTCGGATAGTCGGTCCATGAATTTTGCGTGACATGCTCCGCACAACCTGGATTAGTCGGTGCGAATCGATGTGGTCCATGCGGTCAAGGTGATTGAGAAACAACTCGACGGTGGTTGCATTGATTTGGATACTGTTGGAGCGCATAATACGAAAGAGGGATCCTGCGCCGCCAAGTCCGCGGATCTCCAGAATGCGGGGTAAGATCGCATTGAAGACATGGATATTCAAGTCGATGCCCTTTACGTCGATAGGAAGATGGGATAGGCGGTTGACGCCGAAAAAAGAGAGGATATCACGGGCATCCATGTCCAACTGGAGCATCGAAGCCACTATGCTTGCGGCTGTGTCATCATGACCACTGAGGCAATAGGTATGGATCACAGCAGCAACGACGCCGGCGTCCAGTTTGACACTAAGTTCGGCCATGCGATCTAAAACTTTGGGTACCTGATGGAATCGGCGCTTGCGGTTGAGATAATTGATCAAAATAGTAAATGTAGCGGCGTCTGGGGAGACCATGGAGGTCTGAGACAGGGATGAAGAGTGATGGAAAGAGACGGCGCCGACGGCTCCTGTGGTAGTACATCCAGAATCGTGCGTGACTTTTCTGTCGGAAGCGACGGGAGCCATCATGCTGTTCAAGTGCTCTGCTGCACTGGCTTCGTCGCCGACGTCTAACAAATGTTGGATGATGCTGTTGAGTATTCGAGTGGATGTTCGGGCATCGACACGGTGTAAAACCTGGAAGGCCTGCGCATGCACCTGCGCGTCCAGGCCGAGAGATCGGTATGCAGTAACGATCAGCGCACGAGTGGAATCGTCGACAGGAAAACCAGCCGTCTCCATCCTCTCCAAACTCCTCTTCGCTGAATCCAAGTCTTGATTGCGAAGGTGCCCGGAAATAAGAAGATGAAACGTCCTTCGGGTAGGTTGGACATTGTCCCGCGCGAATTCTTCTAGGACACGGTCGAGCCGACCAAAGCGGTGGCATTCTATGAATGCCCTCATTTTCCAATTGAGAAGACGAGTGGTTGTCTTCCCGCATTGGCTCCTTGCGATGGCGACCAAATGTGGGATTACAGACCAATGCTTCTTTAGGGAGAGGTGATAGACGACGCTTTCGAAATGATTTGGCTTGAAAGAGCAGTCCAGCGCATGTGCAAGAGTCATAACAGATTGAGCTCTTGATGGCCGAGAAGTAGATGCAAAAAACTGCGCTAGACGGACAGCAGACTCGCGTCTGTGGAAATACCTGCGCATTTCGGGGGAGGATTTGGCAACCGAGAGGATTTCTTGGATTTGTGCTTTGGTTCCGCATGAGAATGCATCGACGACATCTAGTATCCCGGACGGGTATTGACCGGGATGCTCTGGCGGGCGTCGTGGGTTTGGAGGGTGCGAAATCAACGGTGGATGTGCAAGGGGAAACCCTTCGGAAACGGGAGGAAAGGGACTGCCCCGTGGAATGAACCGAGAGTGGTCTTCTCTGACCGCAAGTAGCCGTAGACTCGAAACTGGACATGATAGATGAACCAGGTGACTGGGACCACGATGTGCCTGCTCGTGGCGCTTTCCAAAGCTGAGCAGGGCTTGCTTGGCGTGCTGGCGGTGGATACGGCCAGCTCCCCTTAGCATGGACAGCCAAAATGGGTGAGGCTGTCACGTCCACCACGGTGGTCTAATGAATCGGAATGGAATTTTAGAATATGAGCGATTGTGTTGAATCTTGTACATACCTGCGCCAGTGATCTGCCTCGGTGAAATAACAGTTGGGAACTCTCAAACTTTGTAGCAGCACGCAAGTCGACACATTCAATTCAACGTCCACCAAGCTTACTTCGGAAATACCCGTAAGTATCCCACGGTCTGCCTTCCCAGTACCGAGTATTGTACAAAGATGCTGTAGTACAGGTACTACAGCCAGTTGCTGTAAAACATTCATCATGGGTTGAACTTCGGTTATCCGCACGTTCCTTCCAAGGGGAAATTTACGGCAAGTGAGCGCTCGAGTACTGCACTCAGTGCACCATACCGTACTTGCATGATCAATCACATCCCATGCCACCAGTCAGCCTCAGATCGGCCGCGCCCTGACCTCTTCCTTTCTTTTCACCCCTTCATTCGGGACCCTTAGAATCTATCGCGTTCTCCTGAACCGTTCGGCCCTTCCCAGCCCGCCCACGCAGCTGACACTGGGCCCCACAGGTTCTCACAGAAATACCAAGTGCTTGGACTAAGGATGATACTCCATGTACAATTATGCATGCTTCGTATGGTAACCGAGGGACGGCCGTAGTGCGCCGACTGCTAACTGCCCAACGGCCTAAATTATCTTGTATCAACCAGAACTACCAAAAACGGACAGACTTCGCCGGAAGATCTGATGCGAAGAGTCTGAGAGCACGGTTGTCCGGCTTTCCATACCCATGGGATCCGGACCTGGGTGCTGCCATGCCAGCTGCTCTCCTGATCGCCATCCTCTGAACAGGGCACATCATTGACCAGAATAATTCGACAGTCCACTCAGCTCCGTACTCGAGCCATCTAGACCGGGCTGTGGTCTACCAAGACGGGCAGTGCGGTCGATGGCGAGTGGTACGTGCTGTTCGATGACACTATCGATGATAGACGCCATGATCTCCAAACATACACCTCCACGTGCCAGTGATGGCGAGCGTGCTCTAAGCTCCCGCCACACACGGAGAGTCGGTCAGTTTTTTATTTCGCTCCTGTACTCGGTGTGTGAGCGTATCCCCAAGGCGCTGACATGCTGAGCCTGATCTCTATTCATTTTGCAGAAATGGCGAGTCAGTGCCTGTAAAGAGCGGTGCCAATTACATGGAGTCACCTTTTCACTTCCGAGGTGGGACGCGGCCACCGTACTCTGCCGTCTCCCATCCTGACAAAGTCCCACTGTCTAATCTCGTCCCCCGATTCGGCCAGTTCCCTCCATCCTTTTACGGCGTCAAGCGGCTTCCTGTAACGGATCTGACTTTCTGCCAACACCGCAGTGCCTGCGATATGTTTCAACATCTGCCCTATCACCGCGACGGAGGCTATTCGTACTCGATCAAGACCTCGCAGCCTCTTCCTTAAACCCACATCTGTCAATATCTCCGTTTCGGAGCATTATTATGACTCAAGCCTTGGCTCCCCGTACAGCATGATATAAAGGCCCGAATCATCTTCCCTCTTGTATCCTCATCCAACTCCTCATCTCATGTATTCGTCCCACCTCACAATCCTTGAACAGAGTGCGGCACTCTACCCGTCTGCGCCAGCTTTCATTGTACCTCAATCAGATCCTTCCACGGGTCAGGTACATGATTGGCGTGAAATATCATATCAACAGTTCAAAGAAGATGTCGAATATACAGCACGCTATTACCGTAGCATACTGAGGTCTAACGGCATCATAGACGACTCGGTCGTTGGCTTGTGGTGGGTGCAATCGTCCACGTCTAGGTTGTTGTTCTAACCTGTTGCAGGCTTTCCGGGATGACCTACCAAGACGTTCTGCACATATATGGTATCTCAAGAGCGGGCTATATTCCGCAATTGTTCAGTATACGGCTTCCCAACCCTGATGTTGTCCTTGAGCTTCTCCGAAAACAGAATGCGCGTGGTCTAATATATGCCCCCGAATTCGCCCACATGTCATCACACTTTCCTTTAGCGACCTTTCTCGCGATCGAAAGGGATAAAATGGAGCCTTCCCAGGACGTATTGCCTCTAGTCTCCCCTAGAGATGAGGATCAGACGGTTTTCGTGTTTCACACGAGCGGGTCTACATCGGGAAGCCCCAAACTTGTACCTTGTAGCCAACGATGGCTGAGCACGATCGCGATAAAAGCCAAGTTTATCTGTGCGCCTCGCGATCCGCAGCGCAAAGACGTCACCACTTGGATGTAAGTCTTGCAGATCAGTCACGCTTACCGATATTGATGCAAGTTCTCTTAGGGGAAGCATGTGCCACATTGCTCAGACGTTCAGTGAGTGCTGTTCCACATCCTCCTTGTGACCACCCTGACGTCCAATTCGAGTGCTAATAGGGGCCCTTCAACATGGCACATGCACCATTCAACCTACCAAAATCGCTTTCTCATCCGATGAACTCGTCGAGATGATCCTGCAGTGTAAACTCAACCGCTTGAACCAATTTGCCACATTCCTTTCGACTCACCTTCGCAATGCTCGCTTGCATCCAAAGCTTCTAGGACACCTCGAAGCTCTCGGCGAAATCCTTTACAGCGGCCTGCCATTGAGTCGCGAAGACGAGGAGTTTGCCTACCGTAATGGGCTCAAGCTCAAGGTATCGTGTAATCGCATAATATGAGGGCTTCGTCCTGAGAACTCTATAGAATCTCTTCGGAAGTACAGAATGTGGCGCCATGCTTCTTTCCATAGGCGGCAGTGACCGAAATGCTGGACTGCTTCGCGCTCTCCCGGGCACATCCTACGCATTCGTTCCTATCGACGCCGCTTCTCCGCTCGAATCAGGCCATCAATCATCTACCCAACTGTTGGAGCTAGTGATTCTCGCCGACTCTGGCGATTGTCCAGATCCTTCCTTGAGGAGTATAGATGGTCATTTCCACACTGGTGATCTATTCCAGGAAATTGGTGTTGCCTCTTACGCTTTCCGTGGACGTAACGACGATTGGATAAAGAGTGAAAACAGCCTGCGTTGTGACACCAAGTGAGTAAAACATCGTTTCCGTCTTTAACTTGTCTGACACATAGACTTATCAGAGCTATCGAAGACAATGTCCGCACCACTTGCGGTGACTTGATTGGCGACTGCATCGTCGTCGGCACAGGAAGACCCTCACCTGCACTCTTCGTCGAACCAGCTCCTGGCGTAGATCATGTCAAACTGAAGAGGGAAATCCTACGTAAAACACGTCCCTTCCACTCCAGACGCTACCTCCACGAGCGCATCACATCCCCCGACCTAGTCATCATTGCTCCGCCAAAATCGCTTCCCCGGACGGCGACGAAAGGTAATATCAGGCGTCGCGCAGTTGAAGAGGCTTACCAGACCCAGCTTGACGCGCTTTATTCTTCTCAATCAACAAGGACATCCCATGCTTCACATTATGCACCAACTTGCTCTCCCGCTCTACCACAATACTCTACATATTAATTGATACCCTACATCATCTATATTGCTCCCACACGTTTATTTGGCTTGTAGCCGTAGGTAGTACTAAAGGGTATAGCTAATTAGTTTGACTCCAGATTAAAATATTGCATTGAACGCTGAGCGTACAGTCAGTTACGTTCGATCGCCACCATTATGTGGCTGCTGGACAAGGACATCATTCTCGGTGATCTGGAACGTGAAGCGAAGCGTATCACGAATCCTGGATGACCTTGACAAACCATACACCATTCCTTTCCCAACGATTTCTGCCCTAGATCGTGCTTCTTCCCTTAGCGCAACGTGAAGTGGCGTATTAGGAGGGAACGGGACAGGTACCGAAGGTGTCAATGTGATATGGTGAGTGAGACGGAACGGAGATGGAACAAGTTGGCGACCCATTTCGCTCGATACCTTAACGCTAATGTCCGCTGACACTCCGTCCTCGATGACAGGAAAAGGGTGGAGATGCTGCTTGTATAGTAATTCGGCAGGAGAGACCTCCTGAGCCAAGGGATTGAGCCCCCAGTTTGTGAGTACGATCACCGGGCCATGCGATAACCGGAGGGCTTGGATAGCATTCCATACATGATACAGCGACGGAAGAGATGGAAGCCCCGGTCTATTCTTTCCATTATCTGGGACGACATTTTGCATTCGTTCTGCAGAAAACCGTTCCGCCCAGTAAAAGGTGCTGATCGAATCTATGGCGATGATTCCTATTTCTTCGTTTGGCATGTGGGACGCGTGATATGCTCGGAGATGCTTGAGAGAAGCGGCGAGCTGGGTCAATGAGCTCGGACGAAATACGTGCAAGCGCGCGAGTGACCGCCGGGCGATTGCTTGCCCTTCAACTGTGTCCGAAGGAAGCCCAAGAGAGTTTACACGCGAGAGAAGAAGGTCGTAGAACCGTTGGATGTCAAAAGACACGTCCGTGTCGTAAACGATGGCGGCGATCTCCTGGCCTCGGACATCCGTTGAAGGAGTGGACGGATCTGACTCTGGTAGGAGAAAGGTCAAGAGGATGTGGTAGAGAAGATGAGTCTTCCCTGACGAGGCTGGACCTTGGATCTCGATCACGTCCCCGCGATTCAGCGCAGGCAGGCAAGGTATCGGGGGTGTCGGGGACGCTAGAGCCACGGCGTCAGTCTGGGCGGAGACTTGGAAGGCTTCGGAAGACGTACTGTAGTATCTAAGGGATGACAGAAACTGGGTGACGGTGAGCTGAGAGCACATTGGAAGGATCAGAGACGACGTGCATTCTGCAATGGCTCGGTCGGGATGTCTGCGAGATCCATGCGAAGTACGCTCGGCGGTTAATCTCTGCAACGGCGAGTAGGACGGTTCCGAGACGGACCCGACAAATGCGACGTTCGAGGACGTTCGGCGCCGGGGATTTCTGGGCCCAGGTTACAGCTGAGCTCCCTGCTAGACTTGGTTACACTTAGACTTGGTTACCGATGACCGTAAGTTGCCGTTCGGGTATGATATTGGCAGGCTCATGGCTTTGTCGCTAAACAAGCCATCTCAGAGTCTGACATACTTCCACCATGGCCACGACTTCCAGAGCCACCCCTCCACCGTCCCGCAGATCGTCACACAGTATATCAACCTCACCTCCCCCAGCGACGAGGACCGCCGGTCGCGCCGCCCTCGCTACTACACGTGCTACCGCCCCCTCCCTCAATCCTGGCGTCTCTCGTAGGGCATCCATCAAGGGCCCACCCTCGGGCTCCTTGGGATCCACTCCCGAAACGCGCGAAGTACTCTCCGCGTCACTCAAACATGAGACAGAGCAAAAAGAACAGGTCTGTTCTCCTCGTCTATGCATCTCCTGGTTTCTCCAACACCCTCTTCTAGCTTTTAGTCCAACTACAAACCAAGGACCAGACCATTGCTACCCTTACAAACGAAAATGACAACTTAATCTCCTCGTTGTCAGCAGCCGAGTCTACGCTTAATGACCTGTATGCCGATCAGGCCCGCATGGAGGAAGAAATGGCGGCACGGATCGAAGTCGCCGAGAAATTGAGGGCTCAAGTGCGCGAGCTGGAGAAGGAGAAGAGAGATCTTCACAGGCGTTATAACGAACAGGTACCCGTCTCCGTCTCTCCTGTAGATTGGCTGCCAACGTTTGTACTCCTTAGACATCAACCTTTGAGGCCGAGCGTCAAGCTTTCTATGACAACGAACAGCATCTCAAGTCCCGTATCCAGTCCCTCAGTCATGCGCGGAAGCAGCCGGAGCCCATCCGTCCTGTCGAGAGCGAGCCCGAGATGGTTCCGGAGCAAGCGGATCCCCCAACTGAGCCACCCGAAGTGACTTCGCCCCACGTGCAAGCACTAGACGACACTGATAGCGAACCGGCAGAGATGACCGCTCTTCGCCTGGAGTTGTCGACCCTCTCGACTTCTTACTCGTCCCTGCAAAGTACCCTAGTACTTCTGCAGACGCAACTCGTCGACTTAAAGAGGGTAAACAACCAGGTACAAGAGGAGAACGAAAGTTACATGATCCTGCTGAGGGAAAAGACACTTAGTGGACAATTTGACCTCATGAGGCAAGTAGGCGGTGATTCGAGTTCAACCTCAGGTTGGGACGAGGAAGAGGAAGACCCCACGGACGCCAATGAGGTCGGTTCACTGAGAAGCACGACCAAAAGTGCCCTTGACAGAGTGGAAGAAGAAACAGGGGATGATATTCTTGATCACCCGGATCACCCTCCTTCCGATTCGTCACGTCGCCCACTTGGGAGACATGCTCGCCGAGCTGGATCCGGGTCACATTCCCCTAGTCGCCCTCCCATGGGCGAATCTCTAGCAGACCTCCCTATCACTGGACCTGGTCTTGACCTCGCCGCAGAATTAGGCCGTGCGGAGAACAGAGACAATCTCTCGGGGGATTCCATCGACGAACGGTCTGTTCTCAATGGCAAGAGTCGAAGAAAAAAGGGCTCCACGGATGCAAGGAAGGTTTCTGCTTCGGAATCCCACGATCAGGTCACTTCCTCAAGTGATCTAGAAGCGCTGCGCATCGAAGTGAAATCTTTGAGGGACGCAAACAAGGCGTTATCCTTGTATGCCTCGAAGATCATCGACCGTATCATTGCAGAAGAGGGCTTCGAACACGTGCTCTCCGTGGATTACGAGAAGCCACCCAAGTCAGCGGGACCAACCGACGACTCACGACCACCGACCGTACCCTCCAAGCAGCGGTCACAATCAGTAATATTTGGCCGCGCAGCTTCTAATCCTGTGCCCGCCACTCCTTCCGAGCCGCTTGCGATTGTCACACCTCCTCCACCTTCTCCTAATCCTGCTAGCGCGAAAACACAACGCCGTTCGATGTCCTTCGATTGGAAGAGCTTCACGGTGTTTGGGGGAAGCGAAAAGAAAACAGACAACTTGCGACCTTTAACATTGAAACCTGGCGCCGTCCCCGTCACGGGTGCCCGCAAATTGGATACCTACGAAGACGAGGAAGATAGACGAGAACGAGAGCGCCTCCATGCAACCATGAAGTTGATGGGCATCGATGTCCCTGCGCCATCACCCGTGAGCTCAGTCGGCTCTCCATCCGCCGTGCCCATGCAGAAGAGTTACTCGTCCCCCGCCACTCCACCTGTGACTGCTGTGCCGAGTCGTCGGTTCTCTATCTTCAGATCACGTTCGACCACAGGGCATTCGGAGAGTTCATCAGTCAACTCCGGGGTTTCGAACCAGGCTCCCTATGGCCTCGGAATTTCTGGAAACGGTACAGCCGAGCTGACACAAGAGGCGCTTGAACAGGCGGAAGCCGAGAATACCCTCGCGGCCTTGGATGCCCATGAGCGCAATCTTAGCGACGAGATGGCCAAAGGAGGCACAGGTGGATTTACAGAGATCGCTCCGAGGAGAAGCCTCGGGGATGAATGGAGGAGCAAGAGGAGCAAGAGAAGTGGTGGAGGAAGCGGTAGTACCGTTTGGAGCGCTGGGATGAGTAGGGCCGGAGACGATCCAGATGCGTAAAGGCTACTGTTTTCCGTCATGGGACATTCATTCCCCCCAGGTAATCACTCATGCGGATGTGGATTTGGATGTGGATTTCAATACGGACGCATACCCATACGATACCAATGCTGTGTTTTGTTGTGTTCTATGTAATAGCTTGTTAATATGCCCTTTGTTATGTACCTTGTATACCCCACCATTGCCATGTCATGAGCTCGGTGGTTTGTGCTGTTCAAGGGTATTTTGCGCATGAGTGCGAATGGTCTGAAATGGATTGGCAGCATATTGAGGATTTGCCAAGATCAGGGGATGCCGTAGCTTCTCCAACTCCCTGGGTGAGTTTAGCACGGTTCAGAACCATACGATTCGCTTTGGACTTACAAAGCGCGCTTTCTCTGGGCCTTGGTAAGAGGAACACTTTTCCCCTCTCCTATGACGCCAGCTCCCTTGCTCGCCTTGGCTTTTTGGATTGTCTGGTCGGTGGATCGGGTTTCTTTTTCCTTCTGGGTTGGCTTCTCTTCCGCTAATGTAGATATGACCGCTTCGATGGAATCCAGCCCACCGCCCACTTTTTCACGCTCCCTCCTGTTGAATCGACGTCTTTGTGCCTTCGAGTAAGGGGTAGTAGACGACCTGAGTCCTGCACAACCCTGATCTGAGCAGTTATCAGTGCAATCAGGAAATTCATACGTACTATCGATGAATGCTTCGTGCTTAAGCTGCTGCTTCGCTTTCTTGTTCACAGTGGCAGGGGCCTGGTTCAAAGATTCAATAATTTCCTGCCCCTTCGCGTACGGCACATATCATATCTCAGCGTTGAAATGAGACGAAAAATGATCTTACCGACACCTCCGGAGCTGCTGTGCCGACCTCGACTGTCTCGACTGCATTTTCCTGGACTGCAAATTGACGCTGGGATAGTTTCGCCGAAGGCTGGTGAGCCCCAACGCGGGCCCTGCGTTCCCTAGGCTTTAGTGAAAATTAGTATGCGGCACGATGGGCTCATCGATCTCCGAGTTTTACCATGTTGGGTTGGCTTCAAGATTGACTATTATCTGTGGAAGCCTACCGACCGGTTGGTCCATGTGTGTTTGGAACTCGAAATCGTAAACTCAACATTCCAGTCTACTCTAACTTTAAGTACACGATACCTACACGAAAAACAAAACAGAAAACCTCCATTTGGCACAACACTACCATCACTTGATTGCCCTCGCGAGCGACGGTGGGACTAAGCGTATGAATTGGTCTGCGAAGCCAACGGAACAGCCTCATCTAGACTGAGACGTGCTTGGGTCTCATCAACTAGATCCCGGACCAGCAAACCCTCGCCCCCTTTCGACTTCGAATTCTCCACCCCAACTACGATGAACGCAGCCGTGACAAGCACTGCACCCAACAAAACGTGGAAGGTGGCAGGTTTTCCTAGGAAATAGTCGCCAACCACCGCCAAGGGTATGGTGAGACTAAGGCCGACGGTAACAACAAGCGGAGTCGTCTTCAGCATTGCGATGACATAGATATAGTCACTCGACAGGGTGATGAACATCTAATAAACAAACATATACCTTAAAAAATCGAGGCAAACACATAACTAGCCACTCACATTGAGAATGATGGCCAAGATAGTTTGCTTGGTGTCCGGGAATTCCAGAGACTCGACTCCGAGCCAGTGTAATAAGAGACCGACTGGCCAACAGAGCGTGATGTTGAAGAGCCCCACGTAACCAAAGAAAAGTTGCATGTCTATCCGCGACTCATCTTTGATCTGGACTTTCAGGAAGATGAGATATATGGCATAGAACAAAGCTGAAAACAAGGCGAGGGTATCACCCAGGACTGCGACAAGATTGAAGGACTGCCCGGTAGCAGTTGGGTTGGGTAGTGGCAGCTGGGAGGAATCGGATACGGATACCAGGACTACCCCTCCGAAACTAGTCCAAATGAGTTATGGAAACAAGGCTAAAAACGCTCGTACCTTGCCAGCACCGCGCCAATCTTTATCAGAGTCAGGGTTTCTACACGGAAAATGCGGCCCACCGCCAGGGTAAAAATGCCTGGGTGACAGTCAATCGATGACTGACCCGTACCCTGGGGCACATACCGCTCATGCTTGATAAAACGGTTGCACTTGCCACACTTGTGTGCGCAAGGGCTGCATTTAGACTCCAATTGGCAGCAAACCAAAGGAAGCAGAAGTAGAGGGCAAGCTTTGCTGTCTCCTGGCGGGTGAGGTGATCATCAGGCTTGAGTAGCAATTGACCAGCCTATAGAACCTCAGAGCCCAGAGTGGATGGCATAATGATGAGCACACACAACAGGCTCGCGTTGATCCAGAAAGTCTTGAACTACAGGCTGGTAACTTAGGCCAGTTTCAGCGAATTGTGATCAAAGCTATTTCATGGCGCTCACCTGTGATTTCTCCACCGAGACATGCGGTTTCCGAGAGCTGTTCGCAGGTAAGCAGGCAAGAGATAGAAGGTGAATGCCGCCGTGCTCAGATAGGTTATCCTAGGTTGACCCCGTCAACGTGAGGCTGATCGGCGAGGGAGGTCGGAACATACATGAATGGTTTCTGATAACCACCAGTAAACATATACTGGGGGTTGTGAGCGATGGCTAACCTGGTGAAATGGTGATATCTACCTGGGTTACGAAGTTGGACGAAGTCCAGAGCAGGACGACGACCATGAGGAGGCAGATACCAATCACATATTCACTCGTCTGCGGTTCACTCGCCTGGATCTTTGATGGGGGTTGTTCATTGTGTTCGAGCACCGTGCTCATTGAAGGTGGAAGAGGGCAGACCCGGCAAAGATGCGCGCGCGTTCAGTTGATTTGCCTTATATGTGAGCACGGAACTTGATCCCTATTTGACCAGCACGTGGCTCTGGCAAGCATCCGAAGAAGGGCAGCCGAAGAAGCACATTAACTAGTGGATATAAACACAATGTATCCTAAACACAACGTTGACAGTTCAATGAATACGGGTGGTACAGTCGAGGGCAAAGGCTTTCCAATTAGAAGAATGTTTCCATAAAGAAGAGAAAGAGCGTATCTACAACTTGAACACAACTCAGGTACCGTGACGCCGGCGTCTCGTACCAGCATGATACTTGACCTTTTCGAAGATCCTGAACAGGCTAATGATCAGATTGGTGCAGTACACGATGAGACCAACCATCACGAGACAGATCAGCGCAAGCTGACTGTCGCAAATTGTGTCGGCAATCTGGTCGAGTCCAGGAGAGTTTAGTGGGGGTCGGGGGATATCGCTATACCAATCCGTGCTACTAAGAGGTGCGCATGGTATCGGGGATGTAAAATAGTTGTCGAAACACAAGGATAATGCTGCAGACCAAGCGCAGATGAAACAAACTTCCAACAGTGTGTGAGCGAGTTTTCCGGAAGTTCGCCAGAGTCCTAGGGGTCGACTGAAATATTCTACCTGTACGGCCGTAAGAAGGATAGTCAGAAGGCGATTCGCGACCGAGTGCTCACGTAGATGGCGACCATAACATGAACAAGTGTCAGCGGAGCAAATATTATCACCAGAGTTCTGCAAGGATTTGGTTCCAGCTCATGTGACAGCGGAGAGTTTACTCACGGTGAGCTTCCAACCGCCCCCATAATATCGAAATCTTGTTCCCATGCTCTAATACGAATGGCTACCGCTAGAGCTGCGGTCGTGAATGTGATATTTACAAATCTGAAGAGCTGTGACTATGTCAGGTGCGTCACTGAGGAACAAGGGGTCAGGGACCCACCAGGGGTACATATATGTTGGACAAAATGAACGTCCTGAAACGATTCTTTCTTGATCGAGCGAGGGTCAGCTTTTCTCCGGATTCGGTGTCTTGTCTTTCACTCGTAGAAGCATATGGTCCTCGATTTTCCTCCCGTGGTTCACCTCTTCCCCTGCGACTCCAGCTCCAGTCTTGTTCCATGGTTTTGCTCCGAGATGGGCCGAAAGGAACTGGGGAAGGAATGGTCGATCGGGGAATGGGTGACTCGTCGGATTGTCTTTCTCCTAACATGACGAGAAAGTGTGATTGCCGATCCTGGGTTAAACTTGTCTGGTCAGCAGCCAGCGGGAGCCGCCAATCAAGCTTTCCGGTCCCATCGCGGGGGCGAACAAAGGTCCACCATCGGGAACGATTGTCAGCCCTGGTAGGATCCCCTTCGAAAGAATAGACGGAACTCGATCCCAAATCTGATGGTCGAGTATTGGCGGTGCTTCTGCCATCCCTGTCAATTTGTTCGGGCTGCTCTGTTGGGGATGGAGGCTCGTCTTGAGCCCAAGCTGCGAAACAAATCAGCTGAAATCAGTGGAGGGCCTGTTGATGCACGCACGGGGCGCTGTTATGACAGCTCTGACACTGGAAGGTGCTGTAAGGATATTATGCCGCCCACTGTAGGATGGTGCAATGTTCGAGGAGGCCAGGGATGGGAGGCTAACGGTCGAGGCGGGCATTGTGTTGCGAGGGGCAAGCCAAGGACTTGGTGCAGCACACTCCAACGACTGGACTGCTGTTCAACTAGACAGTTATCATGCGTTCTCCTACGTGCACTGCAAGCCCTGTAGACTGTCTAGAGATATGGGAGCCTGGAAGTAAGTGAGAGGCCGAGTTGGGTCCGAGCCTGAGAGACGCCCGAGTCCGGCAAGCGTACACAAAGCCATTGACCCAAAACTAAAAGTTAGAGCTTGACATCCAACAACCATGGAGGAGGGCGCGCCAACTGTTTCTGTCACTGGAGTTGCATCAAGATTCGTTTCTCAAACCGATATCGAGGCTGCACGTTCGCGGAGAGACGAGCAATGGAAAGCAGCATATGCAAGGTTCGCTCACAGTGTGCCTTCGCTGCCGTCGACCTTGTCCCCTCATATTTCTCTAGATTAGGCCAGGAGCCTCCCCCTCAGCCCGTCGAGGACTCTTTCGATGGCCGAAGTTTGGCTGAGGTGAGTTCGCCCGCGCGACTTCCACTGGACTGTTCGGCTGACTCGGACTATTGCTGTCACCCTACTAGAAACTGGCCGCAAACAGAGTAAGTAACCCTGCGACACTCATAGCAATGGGTCACGAACATCATGTTATCGTGTAGGCAGCCAAGCAAGAAGAATGGGAGGAGAAGACAAAGCTAGGTAGCCTCGCCTTCACGGTTCTCCCCTTCGATCTAATCTAGTGGTTAACGCATGCATGCACGCACAGCCAACCAGTTTCGAGCGTTAGAAGAGGATGAAATTATGTTCCTTGATTCAATACGAGAGAAGGAAGTCGAGGAGGAACGCCTGCGCAAGCATCAAGATGGAGAAGAACTCTCAGATTTCAGAAAGTATGAGCTCAGAGTCCTACTAGCAGTCCCAAAAACCAACTTCCATTGCAGGGCAGTTGCTGCAAGAGAGCACGCTATCAATAATCCACCCCCTACAATCTCGAAACCTGTGGCCTCCCCCACGCCGAAGCCCGGCAACGGTGGTGATGATCGCACCAAGGTGACTGTGCCCCCTCCCAAGAAGGATGCTTCCGCCAAGAAAGCGCTCAAGGGTGTCATAGTGAAGAAGAAGACCAAAGTGGAGCCTCCATCGAAATCATCATCAACGTCCACCTCTGCTGCGAAACAGGACGACGACACTCAGCCAGAGGCCAAACGCCGCAAGATCACCACCGACTCATGAATTTCGCATTGCATTCATGTGAAAACGCAGCACTGTAGATGTATATGACTCAATTATATCTAGACTATCACAGGGATGAATCTTGCCTCGATGTATCAAAATAGACCTTGTGTATCATCCTCTGTGCGTCGCTGGTGTCGGTGTCCACCGCACATGACCCAGGTCCTTTTCCTTTGAACCTCCATTACCTCCCCAACCTGACATCTTCCCCATGGCCTCAGCTCGCCGCGCTGCGGCAGTACCCAATGTTGTTCTATCCAATAATCGCTTGGCGGCATGCGTTAGATTGCCTGGTGCATCTGCTCTTCGAGGCGTCCAATTGGGAGGGGCCATTGGGCCTCTTCCAGGGGTTCGAGATGGGGTTCGTCCCAGAAGCGGGGTGGACCCACTGAGAAGACCAGCTTTTGCACGAAGGCTCTTTGCTGCACTGGCTGAGAGCCTGTGGGATATTGCTTCGCGACTGGATGGTGCCGAAATTTGAAACGTATTCGGAGGGGGCATTTCCTCTGGCACGTCATCGTCTTCCGCAATAACTCGCGGCGTTGCATTCAAAGTTCCCCATGTCATGAGTTGTTTGACTGCCTTCGAGCCCATTTGGTCTGCGGTCGGCGAGGGCACATTAGGGACAAGTGAGAATCCATTCACGGACGGTGACTTTGGACGATCTGCGATGTGTCAGTCTGATGCTGAGAGTATCACTTTATGA
>JBBPRJ010000036.1:0-24102 GCA_038092975.1 Chalciporus piperatoides | reverse complement strand
ACCAGGCTGGCTACGCCAGGGTACTCCCGGAATCGCCAGACCGATGGGGGCCCTCACAGTCACTCGTGCCTGCATCCTTCTGAATAAACCTATCAATACAGCTTGCAACGTGGCAAGAAGAGTGAGTTTATTGGGTTTGGCGATGAGTCGGATACAAATGCTTATCCCTAAGTAAACTTGTTCAGAATATTTTAAACCGCGGACGACAGGATCGGCTCATTCCAGGATATTATCAGCCACGGAATCGGTGGCAATCCGTGTCAAGGCGACCAAAATTAAACATATATTGTGACCCCATTGCATCGCTGTATTCGAATATCATAGGCAGCGATGCGCACCAGGTGAAGTACTGTCCCCCCGACACTCGCATGCGAAATACTGTACTGTTGCCTTCCATTTCAACTTACCTGAACTTGTGCGTGGAAATCTAACGAAAGGACGATGGCCTTCGTATTTCTCCGTGTTGTCAAAACCCCTAGTGGAGGGTGAACGACTATCTTCATCCCGACTCTTGGGTCTGTCTAGGGGAGACTAGTCAAAACCCCGAGAATGTATCGAGACCCAGTGATACAGTACTATGTAGACCATCGAAAACATGCCAATAGTAAAATAAACGAGAACCCCACGCATTTCAGGAACGCGAACAAGATGGAAAGCAAGTCTCCACGCGGAAGTGGTTCAGCTTGGGAAGGATCCAGCGCCGAGGAAATTGGCGGTTTGTAGCCCATGGCATGCTCATAACCCCAGAGACCATATCACAATCGCCGTGATGGCATCAGCCGGTCAAGGCCAGCCGCATCACACCATCACCGCCCTGTTCGCTTCGGCACTAACCTGCAGTGTAGTCGTCATACCTCAGTCTCCTCTTGGCTCCGGATGTTGAGACCTAAGGGCACATCAACCCCCATTCTCCACTCTAAGTTTTGTCCGTGGTGATATATGAAGGCGGGGAATTCCATCTGGGGTATAAAATTTATAGACCCAATCCTGGTATTACAATTCTTCGTTTCGGTTCCATAAGTAACTGAAGTACTGCCACTGAGTGGTTGGGGTTCAAACGTTCATCTACGCGGATGAAATCCCCCGACATGTCGTACGCAAGCCTGGGTGAATACAGGGGAATCCCGCTCGTTCCGTGCTCCTTCGCAGTTCGCTCATCACATCTACCCTGAACATGCCAATGGGGCATCAACCATCCTTCTGTTGCCCATCCGTCCACTACGCATGTACACCCCGATAATCAATCTTCCACCACGCGCGGAGGAAACGTTGCACCTCTCGTTCGCGACCTGGGTCCGGTCCTTGTACTCAAAACGCACTGGCCGATCATAATGAAGTGCACATTTGGGGTGTCATCGAAGCACGATATCGTTCCGAAGACGCCGTGGCTATCAGAGTTTCAGGGTCAAAGTTTGATAATGTGTCTTCCTCCACCATGCTCCCAGTCTGAGTCAGCCCTCGTGCCTTCCCAGCTTATCTCCCATGACGAGTCCTCGAGTTGATAGTGCCAGCCGGCGGAAAAGGAAACCGGTTCTAACTCGGAGATGAATGTCGATGTCATTACGCTATTTTCTTCCGAAAGGTGGACCTGAGTAAGTTGACGTTGAAGTAACTCAGTGTGCTTTACGCCACAGAAAAGGGTGACGATGGGATGATCTGCGAAGCAAGGTCTGGGATTAATGCTGGGTGCTTGCGAGTCGGGTCACCTCGGCGTGACGTTACAACAAATATCGAAATAAGGTAGTTCGGGCGAATACGAAGCGATGAGGGGAGTGCAAGGACTGAAAACCAACACGCGCACGGGTAGCGATACTTGATGCGGCTGCGATTCGGTCATCGCCGCCTTGTTCGTGTTGTTTGGAACTTCGAGGTTTCCCTGCGCAGACGTCTGTGGTAAATGGAGTTGAGTGGCGACGGCCAAAAAAAATAATCCATGGATGCATCGCCAGCTGCGATGCGAAGGAGTGAACCCACCTGCTTGCCCTTTCCTTCTCAATTTCCCTCCTTTCTACTTCCTCCGCAGTCAGCACTTCGAACCGTGTTCTGAACTCCTCGGCCTCTGACCACTCTCTCCAGACACTCTTCAGCGTCTTCGGACCCCGTCCATCTTTTGGTGTTCGTCCCCATCCTCCCAAACCAAGACCAGTTTTATCTTTCATCACCATAGAGGCACCACTTGCGAGTGCACCAGCCGTACCTCCTTCAGTCGTGGAAGATACGGGCTCACGCTCCCCGGCAATGACCCCCCACTCGATAGCATCTTTCTTGTGCTTCATAAGCTCCTCGTGGATGGCATGTGCGACGAGTGGGACTGCTTCTCCCGATAACCCAAGTTCAGCACAAAGCTGCTGAGAAAATGCCTCTGGAGTTAGGGGAGAAAGAAGATCCCATTCAATGTGGTCGAGGAGGTGGTAGGTGGCTATCTGTACGTCAATCTATGTGTGACGAAGAGATGGAGATTGGTCAGTAAGCCGTACTTCGTGTGCACGTTTGAAGAGGGTCGAATAAACTGAGAAAATGGGGTAGTAATGAGGCTACTCACGCTGAGAATAACTCTACACTCTGGAATCTCTTCACCACTTTCACCATCCGTATCCGCGTGTCCACGATCATGATCATCCACGCCCAAATCCAACGAAGCGACGCCCTCGTGCTCTTCGAGCTGTGCCCTAATTTGATTAGCGACAGTCTCGGCCCAGGGGATGATCTGCAAGTCAAGGTCCGTGCAAAAAATCTTTGCGAACGTCTCGGGTTTGATCAATGTTTCATACAGGTTCCAGACGAAACAGTCACGGATTCTGTGCGTGTCGGTCTCGAACTCAACACGTATGGGCACGAGGGATGTGCGTTTTTGAGAGTTAGCTTCGAGGGCGTCTAATGATCTGTGCATTCCGTGATATTAAATACCAATAAATCAACGTGCCACAGAATGGATGTTGGAACATGTTCAAGTTCCATTATTGAAGAGAATTGAGGCGAAGACTCACGGATATTCATGTGGAGTGGGTCCAACAGGTTTGGGTTTAATAAATCGAGATGGGGGAATCATGCCCAAGTAGCTCTGTTCCAGCTCTGCCTTTTCAGCATGCGCTTGTTTCAGTTGTTGGGGTTGCTGAAACTGTATGGATTGAGGCTGAGGCTGAGGTGTCGATAAGCCACTTCCTGAATGGAAGACGGACATCCCAGTGCCCATGCGTGATCTAGACTGGCGTAGGGCTGTCCGAGTGCCACCGCTGGCAACAAAGTCAGAGTCATCTGAGTCAATAGCACCGGCGTCGGGGAACTCGTCTCCTGAACCTGGTTCGGCATAGTTTACCACACCACCGCGGCGGGTCAACGTTCGTGCAGCGGCAGCGGCAGATGGGGCATTGAGAATGGGTTGTATCAGAAGAGTTGTGCCAGTTCGAAGGCGGGAAGGATATGTTGAATGGAGTGCCTGTTGGGCTACAGGGAGGGGATGGGGAGGCGGATTGGGCGGAGGCGGTGGCGGGGGAGGCACAGCAGGTACTTGCGGTGGAGGAGGTGCTTGGTAGACCGGAGGAATGTATGTGGTTGGAACGGCGGCGATTGGGGTAGCTTTCGCGGCGCGTGTACGACCGCGCGTCCCGGTCTTTGGGGTGGTCGTCGCTGTTGACCATGTGTGGACATTTTTGAGATATGCTGGAATGAGTGGCAGTCACATTAAGACCAAGAGAGTGAAGGTGTATATTCGGAGGGATACTCACCTTTTGATGCAGCTGTTTGAGAACCAGGTGCAACATACGACTGGAGTTGTGTCGTCGCCGCGTTTGAGAGTTGATTTATTGTCTGTCTTAGCTGCGCGTCGGTGAGACTGGTCATGTTTATCGTCGGGTACGATGTCGACGCTCCTGGCGGAGTGTTCGTCATTATCGCCAATGTGCAGGAGTGGGTGCACACCAAGGGTAGGCGGGTTATGTAAGCAACGTCGGTCACCCCGAGCGCGTAGTACTCGCCGTCATAGCCGAGTTTAAACCGCTTTGAAGTCTTTTCTTCGCTTCCTCAACGCCGGTGGCGACGAGCTCGAGCTAACATGCTGTCGACATTTCTTAGATCACGAACAGGCTCATTGTCTCCCCTTTCACGAGTATGCACGAGGCGTTATTCCACTCCCACTGGGCCAAACCAGGAATTGATCCGTGAATTGACGCGGTGTGAGTTCCAACTTCCAAGTTACGAACCGAATCTGAATATTGATCCGGACAACAGACATGGAAGGGGAACAAGCATCTTCGTCTTCCAACTCCTACAAAGTACGGGCTTATTCAAAAGCAATCAATGCCATCGGTCAGTTGCAGGAACCTGTCTGCTCAGTCGAGCAAGTCAAGGATGTAAGCTCATTTCTTACTCAAGGTGGCTCATACCGGTCTCATGAGTTCTACTAGCTCGATGGAATAGGTGTGCGCATAGCAAAACGAATCGAGGCTTTCCTGTCAGGTGTTCCTTATGTCCGTGGGTGGTTCTCGTCCGTTTCTGCCTCCCAACTTCATCGCGGTGTGCACAGGAACCAGAAACACCAGAAACACCGAAGCGGACACGAGCATCGAAAGCGGATAAATCTCTAGCGGAACTACGTCGAGAGCAGGTCACGTCCTCCTTGTCAAGTATCAGTGGACTAGGGTGAGACTTGTATAGCGACCTAACTCGTGAAAATGTTTTTTTACTGAATTTACGTAGAAAATCAATGGCCGGGGACCTCTATGATGCAGGCTGCAGATCACTTGTAGACCTCAAGAAACCTGAGTTCATGTCCATGCTCAACCGTACCCAACAGCTCGGTGCACGGTATTCAATCACCGCTGACCGCGCGGTGTCATTTGAACAAGCCTCAACAGTCCGCGTATGTACTGTATGATATGCACATCCACCCGCTCATAATTAAACCCTCCAACGATAGGACTTTGTGGAACAAAATGTTTCATCCAGGTTTACTGTTCTACTCAGTGGTGATTTGTACGTTTCCCTCTCTCGCATTCGCAGACAATTCTGACCTTGTTCTTTCAAGTCGCCGTGGTGCACAGCGATCTCAGCACGTCACCCTGCTCATCCTTCACCCCCGATCCAACAGCGGTATCTTCCCACCCAATGGATCTCCAACTACTGAGACTGGGTTCATCCGAAGGTCCAAACGTGACGCCATGCCCGCCCCCTTTACAGGGCATTCGCAGAACAAGGTTAATCACAGAGGCCTGTCAGATGATTCACCCTTTTCAACAGAGATCTTGTCCCCGCTTGAGTGCCGAGGTCTGCTAGCCGCGAGCTACACCGCTGGCGCACAGATGTGGCATGGAATCATCAGAGTTCCTGAGAGGGTCGAGAGTAGTGATGGGGGGAACGGGTGGGAGGCTAGGGCAGACCGGATACAAGCTGTGGCTAACGGGGACGGACAATTCTTCAGTGCCGAGATATAGTGAGTGCGGCTCTTCGTGATGACACTGTCTTAACATAGTTGTCAGTTACGTCCCACAGGAATGCATGGGCGCAGCGTCTATAGCCCTGACAGGCGATTCTCAATTCAACATTACTGCGCGAAAAGCTGCAGTCCAAATTGGTCAGCGTCTCAATGAGCACGGGCTATGGAGATGGCGAGAGGCGACTGTGGTCCAGACAGGCCTTGATGAGGAAAAATCGAAAAGCATAGAGGAATTTGGTGGATATTGGGAATTGGCTGCCAGCGAGAAGGAAGAGGATATTCTTGAGTCCATTGGGATGAATTGGGTCCCACCGGAAAGGAGGAACTTCAATAATCTGCCTGGCCGCCGGAAGAAATCGCAGACGGACGAGCAAGCCTGAACGACAGTCCCATTCATATTTCGTGGTCTTACTAGATGCTCCTATCCTTGAACGCATTATAGGAAAACAAAGCTCGGGCTATTAGGTTACACAAATTGTAGGGTATGTCCTCTACTGAATTGTCTAATACCATATGCTCCTTGTTCTATGAGCGGGGAGTATTTCCCCCGTCTCGATCACGTCAACTCTGTCGTCCCCATATTCGACCCTCTTTGCCAAATCCCACAAGTAAAAATCTATCAACACGCTGCTGACCTCTTCTGTTCGTCCCCTACTCCCTGGGTCTCGATATCCCAGCTCGACGTCGCCCCTCAACCTCTGGATCTCCTCCCCAACCCGTTCTACGCTGACGACACTCGCGGCTCTTAGGCTTACCTCCTCCCTTGATCCCGGGAAGATCATCTCGTTGCTTTTTAATTTTTCCTCCAGCTCGGTGGGGTACACGAGTATCCCGATGTGATGGAGAATTTGAGGCACGCGATAGTCTGCGAACATGGTCAGGGAAGATATACAAGGACCTGGGTCATTTGGGAAGAAAGGGTGCGGCGAAGATATATCAGCCGGGTAGAACGCAGCCCAGGTCTCGGCGACGAGAATTTGGGGGCGTTTCCAGAAGAAGACTGTACAGGAATCGCAAGTGAGCGAGGAGCTCAACCGGGCGAAACATCCAGGAATAGTATACGTACCCCGCCTCCCATTGAGCCACTGTTCATCTCTAAACGAAGGAAAGGTATTCGTGACTGCTTGAACGAGTTCCAGTGCCGTCCCGCGCCAATGACGGGATTTTTGGAAAGCGTTCAAGAAGCCGAAATAGGATCCGCCATAGTCCTGGATTAGTCAGTCAAATTACAGTCGCCATTGAGGTAAAAAGGCTTGATGAGGATTCACGATATCGCGGACCCGACAAGGTTGAGAGGACAGGATTACGTACATTACATAGGATGAAGCCAACTTCCCTCATGATTGCAATCCGCTCCTTGAGTAACGGCAATTCCTCTTTTGATCGAGAAGCTGCTCGGAAGACGTGAGCGATCAACGAATCGGGACAGAGCGCCTCGGATGAGTAAAACGCGGGATCTGTGATCGGGATATTTTCTTCTAACGCTGTCGAGAGATCAGATGTGCGTGAGGTGGCGGTAAGTGGTCAAAGACACACCTCGATTCAGCGCAGCAACGAGACTCCAGTATCCAGTGTGGACCGCTTGTTCTTCTGTGTCCCACCCCTTTCGCCATTCCACACCATACCGCTCATCTGTGCCTTCTCTTTCAGACCAGAAGCTGAAGTTTAGTGAAGAGATTAGGAAGATCCAGTTAAGACACTCTTTTGCAAGCGGTTCTGAAGCTGAGTACGGCTCCGGGGGACAAATGTGTAGAGGATGAGTCCGCCATGTCCGGGGAGTGTATGCCTCCGCGAACATCCGTAGAGATATCTTTGGCACTTTCAACACACCTAGATGGTCGACATTGTGTGCAGATACGTACGTATTCAGCTGCCTTCTTTACACCATCCTCACTGATCTGTACAAGGTTCGTCTCCTGGTTTGCCCGCACGTGGTGGTTAGCTTCGAGAAACAGCAAGGCCGTCAAGGAGACTCACCGCAAACGCGTACTCACAGCTGGTGACGACCGGGTTTGCGCTGTCCCTCGTTGATGGCTTTAGTGGGACCTGTGTATGTTCATCGCATGGTGTGTGCTCGAAAAGTGCCCGGTCGAGAGAACTTGCCACCACTGACAACATTTTAACTGGATGGGAATGATGAAGAGCGTGGGCCACTCGTCGGCCTTTTTCAGTTTGTGACAGACAGAATCTATCACTTTCTGGGTTTACGTCAAGTCAAGTCGAGAAATTTTGGATCTCCTCCGCGGTCCACCGATCGACCCCCTGACGGTCCAAGCACAACCCGATATCTGCAAGCGTACAGCAGAGACCCCAAACGTAGAAAAATTTAAATTAGAAGTTTAGCCTTCCTTGGAAGGTTTAGCGCTCGGAAGATCTTAGATCTAATCAACAAAAAGACGCCCAGTCATGATCATATGGCAGTCGATGCTACAGTGAGACTCTGGAAGGCTATCCTACAAGAACTTCCAAACGATGAAGTTTGTCTGGATTGTTCAACCCTTGGAAGACTGAGACCCTCGGCGCATGGGAATAGTCTGTTGCCCGCGAAGCACCTCTGAACCCTGCTCCTTGACGTCGGGCTGACCAAGAACCTGTCACTCGTGTGGTCGGTCTCCTCCTCGACAAAGCACCAACGTAACGACTCACCGTACCACGGATCACCTTGATGTTGCGAGCGAAGTTAGCAAAACCGAAGACCAAACGTAATCACTGCAGCCTTACCCTAGCATAACCTAACGTTCGGCGAACACGAAGTTAATCAAGAACGAGCAGAAACAGACGACACGAGGAAACATTACCATACACTCTCTCCTTGAACGTCGGACTGCGTGGAGGCAGATCCACGACATTGATGTTTGGATCATCTCGGTTGACCTCGGAGGGCTTCTTGATCTGGTCTGCGGGGATGGCTGTAAAGGGCTCGGCCACTGAGGGTCCAGTGTTGAGCGCGCATGCTACGTACCTTGCTGGGGTGACGGTGTGGATTGGGTTGGTTGCAGCCCTGGATCTGGCTCAGTACGGAGAGTGCTGTCGTGCGTGTTTGGGGATGACATCGTTTCGATAAACTGTACGTGGAGCCTCTGCTCGACGCTGAGGGGGTTTGTATATATGCCTCCACGTGATATGACATCATCGGGAGTTGTCCAAAAAAGCAAGCCTACATTGGCCTACAAAGATCCTTTGCGGTGGAGTGGTATCCACCGCACTGTGTAATGTACATGATTTACACCGACGAAAAAGAAAATAGGTAATTACGCGAGCTGCTCAGAGACATCACTGCAGAAAATCAAGAGAGGAATACGTGGGATCTACTCCAAACATATTTCAGCTACGACTTCCAAACGCAAGGTTCTTATGTTGCGTAGTGAAGTTCGGGTGCGGCTACGAGCTCCTCAGACGACGATATGGATGGTGGGCCATACGCGCCGATGCCTGTACCATCTTCGCTCCAAGGATCAGTGGCTAGTCGAATGGGTACGACCATCCTAAGCTCCCTAAAGGGCGATTTGAAGAGGTCGGGTGGTGTCATCGTAAGCACCAGGAAATCCTGTGTTTTTACACGTCATGACTGAGACTTCACGATAGCACGGCATACATACTCGTATTGAAAATCCACCAGCTCGGAAACCCGCGATCTTGATCTCATCACTGATAAAGATGTCACCAGAGAACGCCGCCCAGTCAGGTCCATTTCCCTACATGTGGGCATCAAAATTGTGCTCGGGCAGTTGGTCACTATATCCAACACGTACGGCATTTCTGAATGCACCTTCACCAACACAATCAACACGCCATATATCTGTTTTGGTACCCAAGATTATGCCATTGCTGGCAAAGCAACCATCTTCAGATGGCGAAATTTCATCAGCGTATCTCCATAGCTCACCGAACATCGACTGCTGTTTGTCTCATCAATTGAATGCGCGTAACTTGTCTCTTTGAAGCAAGCAGACCAGCGACAGGGGCGAAAGGGAGGAAAGCGGCCATCCCTTCAGCGTTGGAGTGGAACGATAGATGAAACGGAATGGGTTGGCTAACGCAGAATACACGCGCCGCCGGGAGGTAAAGCTGACGGGACGAAAATTATCGCAGGAATAGAAGAAAGTTGTACGGAACGGACCTTGGCTACAAGATTTTGCATCACTTGTTGACTGGCTGTGGTACTCGAGGAGAATGATTTCCATTGAGGAATCTCTGCAAAACCACTGCTCGATGTGGTCGCGACCAGAGAAATAGGTATGGGCACCGACGGGCGGGAGCGAGGTAGATATAAGAATGGAGTAAAGATCATCCTGAGAAGACGGTGAACAAAACTCGAACATGGTACGCGCGATGGACATACCAATCATCTTTGCGGAGAAGGGTGGATTTGACCTTATTCGAAACATCATTGGGCTTAGTGGCGACTGCGCCGACACTATAACTGATATTCGCCGTGAAGCCCGGGAGCCCAGACAGGCGAGCCCCGCAGCTCGGAGGTAAAGACTAACATCCAGATGAAGGTTGGACCCAGCAGGGAATTGCTTTATACGCACATACGTCTTCCCTCCATCCGCGTACGACGTAGGAAGCACGAAACTGAAGCGCATTGAGCGAGGACAAGGTGCGGCTTGAATCCGATCCTTGACCCAAAGTATGTTTTTGCTCGAGAACAACGTTTGGGTGGATGTTCCCCCACCAGCTATTTCTTCCAGCTTGAGAGTACCTTCAATCTACATGTCTGTGCGTCAGGCTACCACCCCTATCCCGTGAACGACCATCTTACCTGAACTTCAACGCTGGTGATACCCTCGATTTTGTTGATATCGACAGTGCCCTGGACGGAACCCCCAAGGCCATAAACGGGAAGATTTGCCCGGTCATCCTGGTCGAGCAATCTCAAACTCATGTTTCCACTCTTCGTCTGTTTCACGAACGAGTGAGGTGGCCTGTTGGACCGCAATCGCGGGTTAAGGGCCAATCGGTATTCATGGATTCGCGGTATTGCGCTGTAGCTGGGTGAGTGGAGCTGTAACGGAGGGTCGGCATATTGGGGGAGGCTTTCAGCGGGCATGGGGGTGTTCTGTAAAGCTGCGGGGGGTAGGTCTACGAGGGCGAACAACGTGTGATTGGTCAGTCGGTGACCATATGGTCCATATATAAGACTATACTTAACTGGCTTCCCACTCCGCTCGCCGCAAGTCACCTATGTCCCAGGAGTAGTCAACGAAGGGAAGCTGTCACGTCTAGACCTCTGGCAGCACAGAATCGATGGTGCTGTTCAACGATATCTAGAACTGATCAAATATTTCTGTGCCTTCGTGGTCAGTGATAAAGCAACCAAGTCACCAGCACGGCCCGGTGGGTTTCTCATGCGGGATGCAAGGGTGGACTCCATCTCCTGACCAATGAGCCGTACAGCACCATATGGACACCTGAGACAATGACTAATCACGAGTGCTAAGATCCCGACATGGTTCCGCGCATGTCTTTCCTCCCGAAATTACTTAGATTCAGTACTACATAATTACACGAAACAGAACCATTTACATACGCTAAGTTAAAATCCGCCCGTGCCACGCGCCCGAGCAATAGAGCCTTGCACGCCTTTGATAACGCCCTTCCATCCGCTCCCAACGCCCGTCGAGTCTGTCAGTGGGTTTCGGTCGCGGTCAAGGTATATACCATCCTTCTGCAGCTCGTGGAGATGCGTATTCTGCACTCGCCGAATCGTGTCACGCCAGTCTTTGCACACGGCTGGGTTGTCAATCATTACGTTCACCTCCTGGCTGTGATACCAGGATTGCGTGTCTACCAGAGTCTGATCAGAGAAGTCCTATCAACGGTTTCATAGAAGAGAGGAACAAACCTTGGTTCCCGTTTCCTGCGATGCCAACAGCATCGTCGATGATCATCAGTTTGACCTGGACCGAAGCAAGTCAGTAGTACGTGCCATAGTAGTGCAGTCACGTACGTGGCAGTTCCGCTTCTGAACGGACGCGTTAATTGGCTTAACCTGATCCTTGCCTTTGAAAGAGTCATCTGTGCTGCCAATGATCAGTTGACAGCATCAACACTCACCAGTGTACCAATAGAATTTAAGTCTCTCCTTCTCGTCCTCGTTTAGCTGTGCGAACATCCGTTTCGAGACTGCTTCGTTGATCCCACCCTGTCCAGGCAATGCTTCACCTCCATCATTGTATCCAACGTTTATGTATAATGTGCACTCGATGCCACGTCGCACAGCATTCAAGACGGCTTCCACAACAGGGACCGCGTTGAATGTTGGCGACTGTATGAAAACGCTCTTCTTCGCGTACTTGAGGCCTGCAAGCCAGGAAACGTCTTGAGCATTGATTACTACACTGTCCGGATTACCCGGTATCCCATACGGTGCACGGTTCACAAGAACCATCGGACATTCCTCATGAGGTGCGTGGAAAATGTGAGGGAGATACTCGTCATCAGGTGACGCGGGAGGTTCGTATTCGATGGTAGCATGTGTATCGGGTTGATTATCTGCATCTGGAGCCCAAAAGATCAGAGACAAAAATTAGCAGCCAGCATGGACTTACTCAAATGCTCGGTGATAGTCTGGTATTTCCCGGAAATGAATACCTTTCCTTCTGATGTTGCATCAAGAGGTATTTCCTCCCCCGTCAACTTGTGGGATAACTCTGTGCCCTTTGTCCCATCAAGAAGATGAATCGATGCATATTCATTGTCCATTCCAAATTTGTAGCCGCCTGTTGGCTTTTGGAACGGCCGAGCCAATAGCGGCAGGCGCGGATGCATCGGTCTGAACCAGCTTATGAGGGCCATGTCGTACATGCTATCCACGATAGGACCTTCCAGGTGCACCATCATCTCCATGTTCGCGCGGTCCTGGATATTATTCGAGTTCACTAACGCCACTTTCCGGTCAACGATCATGAACTTGCAGTGGAATGTGCCGAGCAGTGGTCTTCGGAGATTCAATCAGCTGCATGCTTGGAGCCATCTCTGAAGTCCACTTACTGGTGGAAATTCACAAGCTCGAAATCGACCCATGGCATCTCGCTCCGCTTCGGTAGTTGGACTGCATCTCCGAGCCATTCCTCTTCCTCGACAAGGACATGACTTTCCGTGAGCATCTTCAAATTCGCGCGGTCGTAAATCATCTTCACCACGACTTTCTGCCCGCGTTTCTCCGCGCGTCTTGACAACTCCTTGAACGCGTCGCAGACGTATTTCGACGCCTTGGATGCTTGCCAGAAGTTTGTAGCGAGAAAGACTTCGTGTTGCGCATTGACGATGCAGTCGTAGTAGTGTTGCATGATGTCAGGTATCCTGGAAATTTTGAGGGTTCGTATCTCATGTCACTACGAGAAATCATACAAAGATATGATAGACAAGTTCACGACTCCTCGGGAACCAAGGAGAGGTGGTGATGCAACTCCGGTCCAAGGGTTGTTCTCGAGCGTAGCCAAGACATCCACGTAGATCTGACCACACATTATTTGGGACCCTATTAGAGGATGTGATGTGCGCACCGACCTTCAAGAACAAATCGCTAGGTCTCGAACCAAAATCTCCACACTCTGCAGCCCTATCAAGGTCATCTTGAGTCGGCTCAATGGCTTGAATACGCTCCAAGTCCCTCTGGCCGCCATCGCGGAACAGGCTCTTGAAAGCCTCGATGTGACCACCGGGGCCATGATGCTTCTTGTGATCATCATCATACAACGTCTTCGCTAACTGACCTAGTGATGCGTCTGGCGCGCTTGTTGCTGTAGCGGCGAAAGCAGCTGTCAGCGTCCTGTCTGAGCGTGTAAGGGAGTAGACCTTCTGTGAGACCGACATTACGGGAGATGATGATCAAGTCAGTTTCACAGCATTCACGCTACTGTGGAATGCTAGTGCTGACTGTACAACTTGAACCAAGCTTGCACCAGTGCGCAGCCATATCATATTGTTCAAATCGGTACAGCCTTAGTCCGAGGCTCTCCAAGCGCTGCTCGAGCTACTGTAACTGTTTCTGGCCCATTCTCCTCGCACGATTCTACTGCAAAAAAAATCTCAGGGACCGTGAGAGAAGGCGGGCCAAAGATGCGGGGCATGCACTCCTCGCTTTCAGTTGCCAGTCTCATCAGACTCGACAACGGATGCCCAAACGTTCTCTCCTCCATATTATGGTGCAGTAGTACGCACGTACAGTGAGTCTTGTGTGCAAAATTAGTTAATGTTCAAACTTAAGAAATGTACGATTGCCAGTGCTATTCCAACCTCCCAGGACCGAGTGATTGGCGCGCCCCCAGATTGCGAGCAGAGAATCAAAGGTTTGAATAATTTAATGACACGAAGGCGAATGTTCAGGATCTGTCGACCCAAGGATGTGTGACCAGGCGAATTGGGATTGCATGGTAGAGTTGTGGTGGGATGGATTTGAGTGGGCCGGGAGTGGTAAGCAGCGAGAACACCAAAAAATCCTGCCGCGCAAGTTGGTATGACCATGTTCTAAAGACGCACACGAACAACACTGACCCTGACTTCGACCACACCGACGGTAAAGCTAGCGTAGTCAACTGCCCGCTCGCAGCACACTTCGCCGTCCCAGCTCAAGGCAGCCGAATCTTCTGTGATCGGCTGGATCGTCATCGTGGGATTCGGCGACATTCTTCCCACCCCGAGGACCTCTTCGTGAATACTCTTTGAACCCTTGGCGCGCACGGTAGTCTTCCGGAGAAGGAACGCATGAATATGATTTCCACTACAAGCATCAGTTTGTGACAAATGGCGGGCCACTCTGTCCAGAAATGAGGGAGAGGAGGAGATCGAAAGGTAGAATGGTATAGGCTCCGACGACGAGAATACTCGAACGGAAGGTACGAAGATCTATGAGAAGATCAATTGACATTATACTCAAGTCCTACGCAGGACTCACATTGCATTGCGCGTTGAGTGACTCCCCCGCCTCATCCGAAAGTGCTTCACTCATTCCCCAGATTTCCTCTTGCCATTCTTCAGGACAAATTTTGATCTCAGAGAAACTGATAGAAGATGGTCGAGGGGGGCGGACCCGGGGGCTATACCGCAGATATGCTGAGATACATACTTCCCTGGGAATCATGGGTGAGCATATTTTCGTCTCAAATCAGCAAGCATGCTACTAACTTTATTTCGTTGGTGAAAATGGGGCATCTAATTTTCCGAACAGTAATGTTCAATGAGTGCATGATATCCAGCCGACGCGGCTTCTTGATAGACATGGACGGGGGCAAACGACGGGGTTGATCGTGGATTTTGTCCCGGTAAGTCGAAGGGAAAGATATAGACAGAGGCAGCAAACTGGGGCACGGATCACCCGGGTCGGTTTTCCTCCACAGCAAGCACTCTTTCGAGAATAGAATATGAGTTGACGATCCCGATCCTCCCCCCACCCGAATTTGTGCCTGTAACTATTTCCGAGGTCAAAACCGAAGATAACCAGACGGTGGGTTTACTGACCTCAGCTACCACGGAGATGATTTTATCCCTATCTGTCGGCGCGAACTCACCACGCACAGTGCTACATAACCCGAATGTAGGGATGCCATCCTCCCCACGACACCCGCGCAATATGAGGGACATATTTCGTTCCTCGTATGTAAAGTGATTGAAACGTGTTTCCATTGGTGTCCTCTGGATGCATTTTTCGCCGGGTAGAGGTCTCGAAGAATAATTGGGTGGGGTGCACAGCAAATAGTCTGGTGATACTATATCCATGAATAACTGGGACAAAGTAGTAGCTGCAGGCGGCAAACCTCTCGCGGCCGAAGCCAGATTATATATGAGAAGCATCGCACAGGACACTTGAATCGGCATCATGATGCGTTTCATCTTGAAGATGCTGCGAGCCAGGCCACTGCCATTCGATTATCTCAGGCATTGCCCCAGGCTTGACAACTGGCAACAGACACTGCAGCAGCCCGTTCGTTGCGTAGGCGGTGTGTCATAGTAGTGGGACCGCCGAGCAACACGGTACTTTGCTAGTCTATCCCCGAATCGGCACACACAACACTCTCGCTTGGTTACTAGTGACTCGTGAGTCATGGGTAGGTGATAGCAGTGATACCATGTCCACCGCATACGTTAATGCAGTGGTAGCTAAGTGTTGGAGTTTGAAGTAGGGTAACCCTGGAAAACCGATGTAGTCTTTTGCCTTGCGCGCATCGCTGGAATTCGAATCTCAGGACTACAATACTAAATCGTCGGCAGATTCAATCTCCCGCAGTATTTGCGACGAGGAAGCGCCGCAGATAGTCTGCAAAGTACAGCCACTGTACGCACCACCCTTAGTAGCAAATCAAGGAGACGCGAGTCATAACACCAAATCGCACATCGAAATGAATCCCGAGTCCTCAGAAGGTGCGATAGCTTCATTACACCAACGAACGATAAAGTAAACTAAGGTATATCTAGTATGCGGTAGACACGTACTGTACGATGTTGAACTTATAGAAAGTAAAGGAAAACGCTCAGTGTGAAATTGTGAATATGGACTCTCCGCCGGCCAACAGTAATTAACTCAATGATGTCGCGCTTGACCTAAATCACCACGTCATTGGACCATGGGTCCGTCACGAACCGGATCGGATGGGAGTGTTTTACCGCCAATAGTGGTGATTTGAGCGGTTGTCGAGGGACAATTGACAACATGATAGAATCCTATACCAGAAAATTTGAGATTGCAGAATGGGTGACTCGGAGACTTACTGACCCTACCTTGACGGAAAATTGGTTTGTAAAGAAACCAGGGACTGTGACATCCTCGCCACACCGCAGCTGCCCATCCCAATCCAGAGAGTTCGTGCCTTCCCCCTGCGGCTGCCGTAGGAAGGCATGGTGTTCGGAAGGTAAGGACTGTGGGGGTTCTATCTTTGCCTCGCCCACGATACGAGTCGACGTGGAGAATTGTCCATATATTTTAACGCTTATTTCTCGGAGTAGATATATTCTGATGTCCACCAGACCGCTTGATCGGCCAGTAGCACTGTGGACGCCACTCCCTTGGTCTTGCTCGAGGAACGGGAGAAGGGACGCAGAACTGCCATGAATCTGTAGATGGAATGGGATCGTATCCGAGAGAGCGTAGACCTCAACAGAAGGGATGAACAGCTGGTGTTGTACAGTTGAGCATGCTTTACGACGGCAGCACAGTACCATTGCTCACAAGACATTCCAGAGGCTCCAACCCGGAGCCCTGCGTCATTCTTATCGCGCACATAATCTCGTGCCATTCCTCAGGGGACGTTTTCACCGTGGACATGAATGGCAGATCACCAGGGAGCATAGGAATGTGCGGCCGACTTCGCGGGCGATATATAAAGGGCACTTTGACACTGAGGATCTTGCGTGAATACACATGGGAGATGTCATTTACGTAGTGACGACTTACACTTCGTTCGTCTTGAATGATAGAAATCGTCGAGGCCGCGATAGTTCAACGGTAAACGAGTAGGAACAAGCTACACGTGGTCCTGTATAGCCTGTACTCTCGAATGTGGGTGGCAAGGGGCGCGCCTGGCCACCGTCATCGGAGGTCAAAGGAAGGATGACCCCAAACGGAACTGTCTGGGGACAACGCTGAGCGCCGCGAGCACTCCACAACACATATGTCGCCGAGAAGAAGGTGGTCGAAACAGGTACTGAAGAATTCTCAAGGAGGAATTGTCCCTCAACCTGGCAGAGTGGGCAAGTGGTGAAGGCAAAGTACCGATAACTCTCACCTTCAGGGTAACGGACGTTAAGTCGCCCGTGTTACACAGTAGTAACAAGTCCCCATGAATAAGCCCATTTCGACCGTATACAGGATGTATACTTGCGCGCTGTTGGTCTCGAAGAACAATGGTAAGATTGTCTGTTATTCTACGGTAGACCCCTGTTGGGGGACGCGACAACGCGCCGCGAGTGAATTCAACACTCTGCTCCCCTGGTAGAAGCTCGGTGGAATAACGTGGCGATGGAGGAGAGGGGGTATAGGGTGGTGCGGGATCTCGCTGGGCCATCTTTTAGGACTCGGTGTGTTGGATATTGACGCGTACCAGCTCATGACACTAAATAAGCATCAAGTTCAAGTCATGACTAGGTGACAAGCTTGGTCGTTTAAGGAAGAACCGCAGCTGTGACTCTGCCCGAGTCATGCTGTGGAATATAAGGATGCCGGGGTATAAGGTTACGCAGGAGAAAGGTACGGCAGCGTTCAAATCGCGCTGATAGGCCACGGTGCGACTCGCGATGCTGAGTCGCTGGCAATCATGATGAGTCCGGACTGCAACCTAGGAATAAAGTCCGCTGAATTTCGTGGCCGCATGTACAGCGGTTTGGGTATCCAATCGTGGCGGAGCATTTCTCGGCGGCAGTAGTGTTCCTGAACGAAATTTCCAGTTAAAGGTGTCTCGGTACATCAAGCGGGAATGCGGGACCGTAAGTAATACACATGACCGGGCAACGTACACCGCAGCTATACATCTGCATCAGACTTGTCGTCCTTCATAAGCATGCCGGGCCCAAGGTCGACAGCCGTGTAAAAAGCGAATGTTTTGACCTCAGGCGCTTTTGCCGTCCGGGATGGGGTGCCTGCGCCATCCTCCGAGGGCAGTGGGTCATCAGATCGGTATGTGTATGAAACCATCATGTTAAACTAGAAAGCCCAATCAGAGAACCTTCGTTTAAATGGAACACAATCACAAACCTTCACGTTGCCTTTGAAACCGGGTTTGATGTTCACCTCACCCCCAACAATCGTCACATTTGCCCTTCTCTCCAGCACGCCTACATGTTTAAGGCGGCCACGCGTATCTTTGTCCCTGATCCCCCTTCCAACATCACCGATTCCCAATTCATCATCGTCTAATCCAAACATATCTTCATCATCGTCATATTCCCAAGCCTCTGCAAAGGCCGCGACAGAGAATGGCGTTGTCGGCAGTGACACCTGGTACGAGCGGCCATCCGCGACTCTTTGGGGAGATAGGCGAACTTGAATTGGGTCGTACAGTGGGTTAGTTAGCGCGAGCTGGAAAGGATTGTTGGTTCCTGCTTGCATGACGCCACTCCTGACATCTGCGTTGGAGCTAGAAGGTTTGGTCACCACTCTCTTGGCCGTTTGCGATTGGGGGAAGCCCACAGTTATCGCGGGCAGATAATTGGCTGCGACAAGTTTGATCTTGTAACGCACAGATTGTGCCTTCTGTTCTGGTTTGATCAATATATGTCTGCACGCGGGACACCGTTTCGAGACTTTCGAATGTAGGGGTATTCGATGAGGCCGCAGGTCACTGGGATATGAGCGGGTGAAGTGAGTGTTTGCCAGATTCAAGTCCGTCAATGCACTTGCCTTGAACGCATTGGGGTCGTCCAGCTATTCCCCCACCGTTGTTCAAGCTTGGCTATCTCCTCGTCTGTTTCCATACTCCTGAGAAGTTCGACGTCCAGGTCGTCTCCCTCTCCCCCACCACCGCCCAGTTGGCCGAAGACTGCGGTTTCCACTCTGCTCTTATACTCCGGCATTTCGTCCTTGTTCACTGTTCTGTCTCGACCGGCGCGACTACGACCATGTGGATTATACTTTCCAACGCCAGGTATATCGCGGGCGAGGGCGGCAGAAGCGGCAGCTGTGGCAGAGGATGTATGCAGATGATGAGATGAAACTGCTGGCAGATGCGATGAAGGCGAAAGAGAGGATGTACGTAGAAAAGGTTCAAAATGTTCTTTCAGACGTTCAAACTCCAATGATTCCGGGGCGGAATCTTCGAACTTTTGTAGTTGTGCTGGGGAACAAAGCTTCAGCGAGAGTGTGATAGATTGGGCCGCTACGAACCTGCTAGCCCAGTTGGCTTTTCAAACGTGATGTCGACGTCGGTCGAATCCCAACGACAGTGGCCACAATACAAGAAGTACGGTGCCTCTCCGACGTTGCTGAGTAAGGCTGAAGGTCGACCCTCGCCGTCATCTGGAGGGTCGGATGCCACCACAGACAGCGTGGAGCGGCAGATGGGGCAGGAGAAACAGTTTCGGGCACATCTGAGCGCGTTTGTCACTGATCATCCACCCAGGGCAATGAACTTACCTGTTCTTCTCCGCTCTTACGCTCGCACTGGGGACCTCGAATAGACAGTTCGGGCAGTAATAGCCACTGACTTCAACGGACACGCATCGATTGCATCGGACGGCGTCGCATTCTTCGCAAAAATACAGGTTGTGTAATGGATGAAAGCTTGCAGAGGATGAGGGCAACGTCGGTGGTGGTGGGGCGTGCGATGTTGTCCCCGATGAGCAAGGGCAATAGTACTGTATGCTTGGCCACATTGCGCTGCACGTATCTGAGTGCTTGTCCTAGGCAAGGACGCGCTCTCGATGGTCTCTGAAGGTTGGTGAAAGAAAGTTGTGTGGTGGTTGTAAAGGCTTGGCTCTCGATATAGTAAACGCTAATCGTCCTTGACACGAGACTATTGTACACTTTCAGACTCGTACACTACGTCTTTACTTTACACGCATAAGGATTCGTTCTGAATCCCCCTAGTGATCGTACACAATCCTGGCACCGACCCAAGGATACGGGTAGTTGTATTGGTACCAGTTGCGCACGCTTCGCCTCTCTGCGATCCTGGGTATCGTGGCGTAGGATCCTCCCAGCTGTTAAGTCACAACATTCAGGAATGAAATTAGGAATAAATAGTCACAGAAACGACGTACCACAACTTGATGAGTGCCGTCGAAGAAATCAGCAGAGTATCTGTCGCGACTGTTAGTCATTCCATGAACGATCGGAACTGGGCTGCTCACCCGGGATACAGGGTAGACGGGGCGAAGCCATCGTACTTATCGAATACAGTTGACGTCCATTCCCAAACACCACCGTTGTGTCCTCTTCCACCGTACTTCTCTAGCCCAGTTGTTGCTCTGCAGAATATCTCGTGAGTAATTGGTACAGATGTTCAAGCCAACGAAACAACTTACGGGACGGGGTGCCAGTTCCTAAACCCAATGTTCGCACCCCCTTCATACCCGCTTGCAAACTTGTCGAAAAACAAGCGGAGTTCGGGTTCAGTCGGGAGTCGTCCACCCTTGACGCTCGCATACACCGACAGGCTCTCGTAGCTAGTCAGCACGGGCCAGTCCCACGCGACCCTCATCGGCACGGGACCATACAACGTGCGAACAGCGAAGTCTCCAACCCCGTTGTTCACCCAGCTAGCCGGGAGCTTGGCGGTGTCTTTACCAGTGCCGGTGTAGAACTCGAGGAATTCACCATTGGTGACTGGCCTCCAAGAGATCTTGAAGGTCTCGACTGAAACCTGGCGGGATGGACTTTCGTTGTCCCAACCAAACACGTGTCCCACCACCTCCAATGGTTTGACAGCATCGTCGGCCTCGATGTCGTCGATGCCGAGAGTGAGCGTTGTACCTTCTATTGTGATGGTAGGGGATGAAGGCTTGAGAGCGGAGTTCCACGACGCGAGAAGCGAGTTCCACGGCGGCGGAGTGAAATCAGGTGGAGAAATGGTGCCAGTCCCAGCTCGCTGGAGGAGCATGTACAGTAAGGTCTAATCCCGTGCGTCAAAGCAAATTTTCAGCGAAGTGCAAACATCGATACCTCTGCGTGTAAACCCTCGTGTTCAAAGGTCATGAAGAGAACCCGGGCAATCCGTCTTGTCATCTGGATTTTACCAGTGGATATGTCCAGGTACAGCTTTTTGAGTCGCTTGCGAACAAGTTGCCCGAATGAGACAATACTGTCACGCGCTGGCCAATCTTCGTCATGCTGAGGAACTTCGGAGTGTGCCTAAGAAAGTTTCGATGAGGCTAAGAGTGGAAGGTGTAGATACAAATCCTACATGACACTGAGTCGGGTCATCGACGTTAGGGTCAATGCCCCTCTGTTCATAAGGCGGAGGTGGTTAGTCATCGGACATCAGACATACACCTCAACCACCTACTTCGAAAATGAACTACAGGCGGTCATACATGAGCAATTTTTTTCAATCCATAGCAGAACGAACGAACCTGGAACTTCTCGGGCTTCGTGGGAGTATCATCCTGGAGTAAACGAGAAAGATGGATATCCAGGAATGTGGGAATATGACCCAGATAAAACAAACAGATGTGACGGAGGTCGATGGGCTTCTGGTATAGCATGCTGGTTGGAATCATCCGGAGCGTGATGAAGTCCCATGCGTCCCACATGCCCTGCCAATCCTGCATGGTTGGAACGCCAAATTTATGTCCGATAATTTCATCGGGAGCGGTGGCGGGCGAATTCAACAGGGGAAATACAAACGGCGGGCGTTCCAATAACCATAGGGAGTAGCGCGAAGTAGAATCCATCCAGCGTTGAATGGGCCTCAAATTTCCGTCGGTAAAGAGGGTATACGCATCCGTCTCCGAGTACTGCGCATGAGAATCGTGAGCATCGAGCGTCAAGTGTGGACGAAAGGGAGAATGTATTACCTTGAGAGACATCTCGACCTTGACGAGCTCATCCTGGACGAAATTGATTACTTTGTTACGACCAGGGACAGATACACTGTGCGGGTGCAGGCACTTGTAAAATGCCTCGTGGCGACCTATGAATGTAGTAAGAACACACGCTACAGAAGTTACAACTGTTACGTACGGCTGTGTTGATCGTAAAAGTTGAAATATTCCCAATTACTGAGGTCAAACAGACTCGCGTTGCCGAGCGCTGTGCCGGCGGATCTGAGGCCATTCATGATAAAATATCTGGTAAGATCCTTGGGATCATTATAAGCTTTCTCGATTTCTTCCTGGCTATTATCATGATCCAGCCCCAAGAGGAGCGTATCACCATAACCAGGGCGCAACGGCAGTGAGCGAAGGAATGCGGCATCTTCTCCCCGCGAGAAATTCCCGATAGAAGAGCCTAGGAAAAGAAGGTGAAGAGGAGACGGGGAGGTTTCATCAGCCCCCGATGGATTTTCAACGGAGGACGTGGGTGGTATTGTGGAGGGGTCCCGTCGGATACTCTGGGGCTTATAGCATTGGGGTGGTGCGACACCAGTCCATGCACCATTATCAGCTGTCCTTGGTAAACTTCCCTCCTTGATGAAAGCGAGCCCACGTTCGTAGGTACCAAGCATTCCTTTTGCCTCAACTTTTCCCTGCATTGCGGAGCCAACGTCGGATTTGATGAGTTGGCTAAGGGTTTGTTTTAGTACGCGCTCTTCAAGGTCAAGTGCAAAATAAGTGATGGGGGGAGTAATGGAGGTTTCCGGCGCCAAACCAGCGAGTGCGTGCAATATATGCGAGGTCTTCCTAAGGGCACTGTATTACGAGATATATTAATCAGCCACGGTCCAAGATACGGTAGGGCGGAGAATTCAGGTTTCCCGATGCAGTTTGGCCCATGGGTTGGACAGCTTAAATGTCACTTGGACAAAACTTTGTTCCGAATTGAAAGAATGGGGGTAGAATGACCCGAGTTGTGGAGTTACTCACCCCGCGCCGAGCTCTAATATGACTTCACCTGGTATGATTGAGCCGCTCGCACGGCCATGCATGGCCTGTACAATGTCGAAAGCATGCTTATGGAGTATCTCTTCTTCGGCACCAAACAAATAGTATTCTGGTGCACCTGTGGTAATTTTATCGTAGAGTCCGAGGCCACGCTCGTCGTAGAGAAGTAAGGTGGGTAACGTCTTTGCGTTCGGCGAGGCATCAAGGCCCCTGACGATGGCGTTGGGAAGGTCGATCACGTTGAAGTCGGATTTATTCGAACCGTTCTGACGAGGGCGAATATCGAAGATCTGGACTTCGGTGTTTGCGTCACCCATGGTAAGAGTTGTGAGGATTGGATGTTACGGGGTGTCTGCGGAAAAGACGCCTGATATCCTGCAGCGGGTGGATCTCCCTCTTTATACGCATGACGGTTTCAGGTCGCTGAAGTAATCGGACCTCTTATGGCAGGGCGTTGCACCACTGGCAAGGGAGCAAATTCAAGAAGTAGGATACAAGTCGGGAAAATGGGGCCCAAGTTAGCCACAGTGGCAGCGAAAAGGAAATGTATCTCACGAATCGTGACAAGAAACGTCTCGTCCTGAGGTGCAAGGGGTTTGAAAACGGAAGCGGCCCTTGATCCCATTCTCAGTGGGGTAGCCATGACAAAGCGGCATCTAAGTCACCTGTTGGTTACCGACGTCAAGAACGTTCATCAGCCCAACAACTCACTCGTCCATGGACCACTCGTGCTCTGCAGCTGCCCGCCCATTCTAAATTCAGGGTAGCAATGAGAAAGAATAAAGGGGATCAAGCCGCCTAGTATGGCTTAGCAATGACTGAGGAAGTTGTAATTAGGATCTAGACAACAAAGTATATTCTTACCTGGAACTGAACCTGCGCCGTCCTGCGTCGGGTTGGTGGATGACTATGCAAGGTTCAGCGGCGACTTCTGTCCCATCTGGACATTTGGGACGAGACTCATAGCAGAGTGTGAGAGTGTTGGAGGGAAGGCAATGCTTGCGATCCAAAGCAGGAAACTTGCTACGGCAATTCCATATTATAAATACCTGGACAGCAGCATGTATACTTGTAGCACTCTAACCACATTTCGTTGGGAACTCGGGCTCGGCACATTATCGTGCAAATCTCGTCGAAGCAGATACGATCATCTCATAGTATCAATTTACTAGCCAGAGACTCGCTGACTAAGCCAC
>JBBPRJ010000035.1:0-24159 GCA_038092975.1 Chalciporus piperatoides | reverse complement strand
TAGTCTTGGTATGAAGATTTGTCACAAGGATATTCTCCCCCAAGCTTCAAGTTGTAGCACTTCAAGTTGTATCAACGCGAATCGAGCCCCAGGGTAGAGGGCGCTTTGATATCTTGCAGCGCTTATTCTGCCCCAGCTGATCTAGTCACCTAAACTTCACGATCTAAGCAATGTGCAAGTCGCACCTGATTGGCCGAGTCCTAGGAGCTTGTGTGGATGGACGAAAAAGGGGTAGAGCCTGTTTTGGGCTCGCGCAGATGAATCAGAACTCGCGAAACACGAAGTCTCTCACCGACGTTATGTTACAAGGCTGCTCTAGAGATGAACGTTGAACTGTTTCACGAGCATGACCTATATATTAGACAGGCCGTCAGAACACGAGTTATGCAGCACATGTCGTCGTTGATCTTGAACGTCATGCGTGAGATATCTGATGATGACGGTTCGAGGACAAACAACACTTGGATTCGAGGTAGATTATGTACGTACACATAGCGCCAAGTGTATATGCTTTCACGACACCTCTTTGACCGAGCTACCCAGCATACGATTTCTCTCGCGACGTGTATTTGAATGCCTCTCTCTTCTCGTTCACGCAGTCCTGCGTCAACCTCGACCGAACCTCGACCCTTCACATCTCCCATCCTATCTCGCCACTCTCACTCTTCATCCAATGGCTCGGCAGAGTCTCTACGAAACCTCGAGCTTACCGAAGGTCCTATGCTAGCGCCCATCTCACCAAGAAACGCCCGACAGCGATCCTTCTCGTTCACGGGGTTCGACTTCCAGGCAGACTTGCTGCCACTCAGTGCAAGCGTGAGTGAGCCAGATGCGTCGTACAGAGACGGTCCTGGGGCAGAGAAAAGTATAAGTTTGATACATGGTATGCATATTTCGTCATCCTTTCAGTTTCGGTGTTGTTGGACGGTCGTGTGCTAGGTATCGGACTGGTTATTGGGCTACAGGTATGTCCGGAGCTTCGGGTCTTTTTCCTTCACCAGGTTGACCGTACTGTGGCTGTTAGATTGGCTCTGGAATATTGTACGAATAGTCTTTGTGACATTTTCACAAAGCTAAATCACTGGGCAGTTCTTCGCCAGGTATCGTGGTTGCAAACACACATAGCGTTGGAGCTAGTCTAGCAGTGTGGGTGGTGTCTGGGCTGCTTGCATGGACCGGAGCGAGTAGTTTTGCAGAACTGGGGTATGTTACGTCTTCCCGATATTCCATCCCCTCAACTCACTCGTATCTAGTTCGAGTATACCTCTAAACGGCGGTGCCCAGGCCTATCTGGCATACGCATATGGCCCGCTTGTCTCATACCTGTTTGCTTGGACAGCCATCTCCGCCCTAAAACCAGGTTCGCTAGTAATCTCCACCCTGCACTTCTTCTCCCATGCTTACCTTCTCGTCTCATAGGCGGCAACGCCATTATCGGCCTCATATTTGCTGAATACTTGAACCGAATCATGTGGCACGTCACCCGTGACCAGGTATCACCAGACAGCATTCCCCAATGGGCTATCAAACTCACTGCGGTGATAGCAGTGCTTCTCGTCGCTCTAATATGCGCAGCAACTAGGACTATGGGGACGAGGGCTTCTGTCCTGTTTACTACTATCAAGGTATGTGTGCTTGAGAATATCCAAGGCACGGGCCTGACAAACGCGATGGTAATAGATCTGTGTGTTGGTATGTTCCGTACCTTACTATCGTGCTGACGGTGTGATGACGAGGGCTCAGATAACCATTACCATTCTGGGTCTTGTACAATTAGCAAGAGGACGGGTATCGGAATCGTTCAAAGAACCTCTCTTCGATGACTCAAGTAAAAGCCCATCAGCCTATTCTCTTGCTCTGTACTCTGGTCTTTGGGCGTTCGACGGCTGGGATCAAGCCAACTATGTTGGCGGGGAGATGTACAACCCCGAGAAAAACATACCTAGAGCGATCCATTTCAGTATGGCGACTGTCACCGTAAGCATTGATACTGAGTCTGCATGAATCTTTGACTGACGCATTCCAAAGGTTTTGTTCATCCTCACCAATATCTCGTATCTTGTAGTGCTTGACAAGGCAACTGTGGCTGGGAGTAATGCCGTTGCATTAGATTTCGGTCGCGCACTCTTTGGTCCGGTAGGTGGTGTGGTATTTGCAGTGCTGGTAGCAGTATCATGTTTTGGTGCTCTCAATGGTAATGTTCCGTTCTCGCAAGACCAGCAGCCAGTTTTCATTTGAATATAACAGGCTCTACCTTTACGTCTGCACGGCTTATCCGAGCCGCGGGGCGAGAAGGATATCTCCCCGCTATGTTTGGCAAACTCAACCAATCACGCCAGACACCGTTGAACGCCATCTTATTACAAACGGCAATGACGATCGCGTTCATCATTGTCGGGGGTGGTTTCCGATCGCTGGTCAACTTTTCCGTCGTGGCGTCTTGGTCATTTTACTTCTTGACCGTGAGTCGTCACCGGGTAACATGTTTTTCTGCTGCTGAGCGTCACGCATGTAGGTGCTTGGGTTAGTGATACTACGATTGAAGGAGCCAAACCTCGAGAGGTATGATCCCTTCGTTTCGTATTCGGAGTGCGAAGATCGTTGACGATGCTACAAAAGACCATATAAAACATGGATCATAACGCCACTCGTCTTCTGTGCAGTTGCGATATTCTTGTTGTGTATGCCCATCATTGCGGCACCTCTTGAAGCCATGGCTGTCCTTGGTGTGTATTCTTAAGACTATTGAGGACTGTGGCTCATCGGTGTTGTCCACAGGCTTTGTGCTTGCTGGCATACCAGTGTATTACCTTACGAATAGAGAAGAGCAAGCCAAACTCCCATTCCTGCGGAGTGAGTCTACTTCCTCCCATCCGTGATCGCAGCAAGGTTGAATGACCTCCTTTTGTCAGGTTTCTTAGGCTCACTCGTAGATCGGATACGAGGGCGGCCGAGTGTAGATGCTGGATGGCAAGCAGTTGCTACAGAATCTGACGAAGTCGAGATGCGAACGAGCAATCGATGATCGATGACGGGTTCATTGGAAGCAGGTTGAAGTGTCATGATACCATTGACTGGATACCACCTCGCAGAACTATGTTTGCTTGAGGTGTGCATGCTGATATGCCAAGCTTAAGTAATATGGGATGATGAGGGCGAGGGTCGCCCACTAATAGCATTGCCCTGCCAAGACGGTCATGTATAACCGTCGAGGAGGTCCTTACGAATATTACAACTCGAACCGATGACGCGATTCGATTCTGATTCCGGCTTTAAATTTAGTTGGCTGACTACTCATTGGCTGTGACCATCTTCCATACAAAAGCGGGGGCTCTCAGCGTGCGTCGTTCACCCACTTGCGCATTCCGAATATCTACTGTAGTGGCTTATCGCCGATTTCCTTTCTGTTTATCTATTATCCAATCACCATGGTGCGTGAACAACCGGCGACGACGACCGCTGGCCATGCTGACGCAGTCCGCACACAGGGAGAGTATTTGTTCAACGTCAAGGTAATCGCGAAGAGTCGGAGAATGGCAGAATCGTCGTGCTGATGCGTGGATTTGTCCAGATGACTTGCTCAGGTTGCTCAGGGGCCGTCTCACGGGCATTGTCCAAGGTCGAGGGTACGTCTCCCACCCATTCCAGCGAGGCTTCACGCAAATTGACTGATTTCCGATTTCCTTGCTAAAGGGATCACCTACGACGTCAACCTAGACAAGCAAGAGGTGAGAGTGACGGGCGACGTTCCCTATGCAACTGTGCTTGAGAAGATTCAGAAGACGGGTAAAGAGGTGAGCGGGGTGTTTTATTTCATCGTTCGTGATTCTCATGATTTCTACTAGGTCTCTGGGAAGACATTGTAAACATGTTGAGTGACGAATGTATAGATAGCCCGTGGTTGGCGGTGTGGAATGATATGATATGACATCATGCTGGGCGCAACGGTGCACATAGTACGGTCTACGATCAGGTCGAGCATTAATACCACCCAATCACGTCGGCTGGTGTTTTGCGTGTAACTAGTCTGTGGTCATCAGACTATTAGTACATTGGGTATCACAGTGGGTGCGACGTTTTGGTGATGCTCAGGAAAGATATAGGAGTTGGAAGCGATGAGTGCGGTGTGAGCTCGATTGTTAGCATCTGATACGTACCTCCATGCAACCTCCATGATACGTATGTACGATGTGGTACGATGTCAACAATCAGACGACTATGGAAATCGACCCCCCTTGAGATGACCAGAGATGACGTCAGTACTCGGCCTCCATCGCCAGGGATAGAAAGACATTTATTTTCGGCCCATCGGCGCCCATGGCGCGGAAGTGCGGAAGACGATGATCGGGACCAAGTACATCCAGGCCAGGACCAAGCCAGGGAAAGGATAATGTTTTCTTCTCTATCTTCAACGGAAATTATCTAATTCAACTCTCTCTCCCTCTCGTTTTCATGTCTCAGATCTCTCCTTCGTCCACCCTCTCTTCATCTCCTTCTGACCCTACAACACCAATCTACACCGACAGTCTAGAATGGATAACGGCCTATTTGACCATACATTCCCTTAGCGTCCCAAGTCGTCGTTATTCCTTTCTACTCTGGCTCGCAGTCGTACTCATATTCCTCGGCTTCGCGGTCTTCCACTGGTCAAATTCCAGGGGTGGTTACTTCGGCGCGGTCTGGTCTAAATGGTCTATACGACGTCGCACTTGGAGGAAGAAACATGCTCTGGCTGCTGCTAAGAGATCGAACAAACCGCACCGCCAACCGAGATCCCTCCCCTCAAATGCCCAACTCCTCTCCTTGACTTTCCTCACGCTGACTTCCCTTGCTCTTGCTTTCGTCGGTCCAGATTACATCTCCCCAAAGCTCAAGGTCTGGCAACTCCTGGCTCGTTCACCTCCGCAACAGTTGTATGATGCATCCACATTCGAGCCATACACTGCCCAGTATACTATCTCAAAATCTCTCTGGTCCTCTGCCGCGAGGAACGGCCAGATTGCCTTCGCGCTCATTCCCCTCTGCGTCGTTCTCGCCCTCAAGGCACCTCCTTTCGCTATATTCGCCATTCCTTTCATGATACAACTATACTTTGACAAGCTCGCGTGGTTGCACAGGTGGTCTGGAAGACTCATATGGTTCTTCGCCACCATCCACGTTGTCCTCTGGAGCATACAGCTAGCCAAGGATGTCAACCCATTCACTGGTCGCATAGCTTATGTTCATGCCTGGTCATACACCCCCTTCATATTTGGTTGGATCGTACGCAGGCCCGTCCACTTCTCGCACCCAGAGTAGAGCTCACCATTAGACAGGCCTTCGCCCTCCTCACCCTCATAATACTTCTCTCACTACATCCCGTTCGGAGACAGTTTTATGAATCATTTTACGCGTTGCATGTTCTTCTCGTCCCTCTAATGCTAGTGACTGCGGCCTTCCATCATCCCAATCTTTGGTGGTGGTGTTGGGCTGCGCTCGGCGTGTGGGTCGGTGAACGGCTTTGGCGGGCAACCTGGTGGATATATGCCAATGGCGTCGTGGGCGGGGCTGTCTCCAACCCACCAGTTGCCCCATCTGATTTCAAGACCTCGTCAGGAAACACCTGGGAAATGGACAACGTCCACCATCTCACTGTCGACTCGGTCCATTTTCCAATGGATAGCCGCTCTCCCAGTCCCCTCAGTGCTTACTATGACAAGGGTCTCATCTCACCCGGAGAGACAGTCCCCCCACAAGCCCATCGACCACCACCGTTTCGGTTCCCAGTCGAACCGAACCCTCGCAAAACGACGTCTCCCACCCTGCCTTCCTCGTACATCCCTCCTCGTGGTTATTTGCATGCCGAGTTGCTGTCAGGACGAACAGTACGCCTGCGCCTCGTCACCCCAGCCTTTCTACCGTGGTCGCCAGGTCAACATTTCCTCGTTAACATTCCCACTGTCTCTCGGTTCACATCTCATCCGTTTACATGCGCCTCTGTTTGCGACGAAGAGGCACCTACAGATGCAGGACGCGTGATGTTGTTTCTCGTGCGCGCGAAAAACGGTTGGACACAGGATCTTTGGGATACTGTGAGCCGCATGACGGCGGAACAGCCTCGAGGGGACGCACCTGCAACATTTCCGCCAAACTCCTTACCCAAGCGCGGCGTTCTCTTGCGTGCTTTCGTCGATGGCCCATTTGGCAGTTCGAAGCGAGTAAGGTGGGGGAATTATTCGACGTGTGTTATCGTCGCTGGTGGTTCGGGCGTGAGCTTTGGCCTGTCGCTATTGCAATATATGTGCATGTGCTTAGCGGGGAGGAGCGGGAGACACCTTGGATCGCGTCCAGGAGGCTGGGGGAGAAATGGTGCAGATCTCAAACGAGTGCGGTTTATTTGGCTCGTTCGAGAATACTGTAGGTGTCAGGTTGACTCGTGAGGAACCGCGCTGAACTCACATCCATAGCTCACGTGCAGTGGTGTGCATCCCTCATACGCAGCTGCATGTCGATGGTGGCTCCATCAGCGCTCCAAGTTGACATCTTTGTCACCAACTTCAAACCCATTCCCATGAAGAACCCCGTTCTCCCACCTCCCCAGAATGCATATTATACATTCAACCCTATGGTCTCGACCGAGGAACTCCAACCACCTCTCCCGAACTTCGCCCGCGAGAATTCCGAACATTTCCGTTCCAGATCTTCTGAATCTGTCGAGAGTCACGAAAGTCACGAGAGCGATGTGGATCTTAGCTATTATCTAGGCGAATTTCCTGACAAGGCGGAACCTTTCCCTGACGAAATGGGCGTCATGCACGAGGAGAATATGCTAGATCTGACTAATTTCGACGGAGACGTCGACACAGCGTTACCTGGAGAAGCTTATCTCAGCCGAAAGCTGAAGAAAGAAGGCAAAATTCGACGACTGAAGTCTCGGAAACTCAAGACTGGATCGGGGAGCCAAGATGCTCAGTCACCGCATCCTCTCACCTACGATTCTGACCAAACTCTCTCTAACTCTCCCAGTTACCCGTATGACACGCGCCATGCACAATTCGACCCGGTTGATACACCTTCCCCGACGTCACGCGTGTCTCGATCAAAGAAGGAATCGACCGTGTCTACACAATCGACGGACAGATTGCTTCCTGTCTCGCTGGAGCGACCCCAGTCAACTTCGTCCGAGACGAATATGTACTCGCCGCTTTCGCCATACTCTCAGCACCCGGATACACCGCTCCGTTCGAGATCGCCGCTGCGATCAGCACCCTTGTTCCCGTCGACTGTCTCGCTCGTCACTCCATCCGCACGTGGTGGCGCGCTGCCCTCGGTACATCCGTCAACCAGCTCTCCCAATAGCCGACCGCGTGCACTGACGCTCCAAACATCATTTCCCATGCCGACCAATGTTCACGAGATGCCCTCAGCCTCGATGTCAGGGTCGACATTGGGCCCCGCAGACGTCCAGTTCGAGATGGACGATCAGGAAGCGATTGATGTTGATATCGTTTCGGAACATGCAAGACCTGGGAAACCCAAGTTGCACAAGGTGATCGCGGATGAGGTCGAAGCGTCCAAGGGAGCTATGGTCGTTGCTTGCAAGTCCATTTCTCGCTGCAGTCCATGCCATTTTCTGCATTATGATGCTCATTATGTTTTCTCCTTTTGTTAGGTTGTGGACCTGCGTCGCTGAATGCGATGGTGCGGAAGGTCGTAGCCGCACACACGGATCCTGCGCGAATACGTAGGGCCGACATGCGTGGTTCAATCACGCTCGTTTCCGAAGAGTTCGAGTATTGAGCAATCGCGACCACGGCAGGGGGACGCAAGGAAAGCGAAGAAATCTGCTCGTTCAAATTGAGCATATGTACAGTGCATCTTGCCAGCATATCATGGCATCGACTTTTTCATCGATTTCATCTCTAACATTCGTTTTGTGATATACACGATCTCCAATGTGGACATTTATCGGTTAGACTTGGATTCCTACAGTACTTTGCATCTTACATTAGACATCCTTGGACTAGATACTTTTGGACATACTTGGATATAGTACACCAGGTAATCGTTGCATTTGTACACGTTGGCCCAAGCTGGTCTTGCGCCGCCATCTTGTCTATGGATGAATGTGTTGTGTAACCCGCAACCCGTAGCGCTGCTGATGAGACGAAGACCCTAGTCTCCCGTAGGCACACCCTTAGGTAGGAAGACAGTCGTTCCTACTCTTCTAAGGCGAAGACCCTCTGCATCATCACATACGATGTCCCCAGTGGTCTCACCGCCCCAGGACTCGGAGACTCAGAGGCATCTGCGAACGTTGACTGTTCTCTCGCTACTCAGCCGGGCTCTCGTCGCTACGCTCGTGATCTCGTCGACGTACCTGCTGACGTTGTTCGACAGCTCTCCACGACTCGCTCTGCCCACCACTGCACCATGGATATCTTCCCTACTCCGATGGGACGCGTTTCATTTCGCACACATTACTCAAGCCGGACACGCATATGAGCACGAATGGGCCTTCTTTCCCGCACTTCCGTTCGTCATGCGCGTGTCTGGGGGTTTACTCTCCCACCTAGGCCTGAGTTCCGAAGACTGGTCTGCACCTCTCCTAGGGGGGGCAGTCCTCGCCGCGTTCTTTGACTCGACGCGTGTGCTCTATCACCTTTCGCTTCACCAGCTCCGTTCACCTTCCGCCGCGTTCCTAGCAGCCGCACTTTCCCTCCTCTCAAGCAGCCCCGCCACTCTCCGGTTCGCGTCTTACAACGAACCCTTCTTCACCTATGCTTCCTACCGAGGCATGTTGGCCTGCGCGCGTTCACAATGGGTCCTCGCATCGGTCTGGTTTGCGCTCGCGAGCGCGTTTAGGTCGAATGGGATCTTCCTGTGTGGGTTCATTGTCTGGGGAATGCTCGTGACGCCGTATTTGTCTGCTCGGAAGGACCTCGTGAGTTATCTGTTTTCGTCGCGCTGGATGGTGATGGTAATGGCGATGCTCGTCCATAGCTCACGCCAGCCCGGATATGTCTCTGCATCGGACTCGTTGCGCTCCCGCTCGCTCCGTTCGTACATCACAACTACCAAGGCTACGTCCTGTTCTGTACACCATCTCCGGTGGACAATCGTCCAGAATGGTGTGATCAGGGACTGATCCCTTCGATATACTCGCACGTCCAGCTCAAGTATTGGAACGTTGGCTTCTTGAGATATTGGACGCTTTCGAACGTGCCGAACTTTATACTCGCGTTACCTATTCTCTTGAACGTGTATGCGTTCTGTGCGTTCTATCTCTCTCACCTGCCTCGTATCTTTCCTCTCCTGTTCGCCCACCTCTCTCCGCCCGAGAGACAGAAACGGACACAACGAGGTGTTTCACACCCCACCAACAACACGTCCACCCCCTCTCTCTTCCTCGCACCCTCACTCCTCCCACACGTCCTCCACGCACTCGCGCTCACCCTCCTACTCACCCTGTCCGCACACGTCCAAATCGCCCTGCGCGTCCTGCCCTCACTCCCGCTCACCTATTGGGCAGCCGCAAGACTGTTGGTTGAGCGCCCAACGTTCGGGAAGGTGTGGGTCGCTTGGAGCGTCGTTTGGGGTACGATGAGTTGTGTACTCTGGGCGGCGTTTCTTCCTCCGGCGTGATCGTGTGTTGTTGCACGTCGCGAGTCAGAGTCAGAGGTATCGGTGCTCTGACAACGGACGTTGGTGTCGCCGGTTTGGGATCCAGTACATTGTCTGGATATATCATGGACAAGGCTATATCATGATCATTCTTGGCACACGCGCGGGCACATGGATGTCGGGGAGTTGGATCTTCCAAGAAGGTACGTCGAGACCTCCGACGACGTCGGTCGCCGAGCGCGTTCACAAACGGGGGATTCGTTGACCGTGTGTGGGTTGTATCACATGAGTCATATGCTTGTACTTGGTACGGAGGCCGTTTGAGCGTGGTGGTCCACACCTGGTAAAACTTGTACCATCTGACCCAATGCAAGAACAAAAGTCCATTTGTGATGGGTGGTGCACGAGTGATCCTGCGCAGGGGAGACAGCAAGTAGCCAAAGGTACTTAGCATGCCATCAACGTCATCAAGTACTGCATCGATGGATGCGAAAACTCGTAAGCAAAGTTGCGCTGGTGGAGGTAACTTACTGTCAGATGTCAGGGTTTCTGTGTTTTCCAGTCCGTCAGATTTTCGTTTCCGAAGGGGGTGTCGCTTATTCAGTCATACAGTCGCTAATCATTATTAGAGAACTGATGGTCAAGACTCAACAGGAGGTCATTTGGTTTCCACAGATGGAATATGCAGGGCTCGACATCTACTTCTTTCTCGAGATGACCACCAGGGTCTTGTAAGGATACTGAAAGATACCCTTGCTCTCGTCGAGCCAGACTCTGCCGTCGCCCTTGACTACAATGGCTTTGACATCTTCGACGACCTTAGCCTTCTCTTCAGGTGGAAGCACAGCGATATAGCTCTTGCTCGATGCGCGTTCGACGCATATCTTCTCAGACCCATCGAGGTGATACACCCATTCCTTCTCTTCGGGATCCTTAAAGTTCTCAATGTAGGACTGGGTGGCGAACGCCTGACGCCAGAGACCAAGACGAAACTGAGGCGTGCCATTCTCATGCATCTCAATGCGGTCACGAAGCTGGGCGACCCAAGCAGCACCATCCCTGATCTCCAAATGAGACCAGAACTGTCAAATCGGAAAAAATCCAATCACTCGCCTGTCCTCCAAATTCCATATGAAAGCCACCGCGCCACCTGGTTTCAAGATCCGAGCAAACTCTAAGCATGCCTTCCCATAATCTGGGCACCAGTGGAAAGCCTGAGTGGGACGATCGGGGACGTCAGAAATGGGTTGGTGGGAAAATGACGTGGGTAGACCTGAGCGATGATGATGAGGTCTGCCCAACCATCTTGGACGGATGGTACATTATCAAAGGTTCCCTCATTGATGGTTACTACCTCATCGGTGACTCTCTGTTTAAACACCTCTCGCATTCCAGTACTGGGTTCGATTGCCTTTAGAGAAGCGATTCTAATTCCAACATCCTTATCGGCTAATAAGGCGCGAGTGAACAGTCCCGTTCCAGCGCCGATCCTAAAGCCGATAGTGCGTTGATCGAGTTGACTGCGCAATCGGAGATGAAACGAGTCTTACTCGACAATGTTCAATGGGGTTGTTGTGACAGCTGCATTCTTGATGAATTGCACACAGTCTCGCGGATAAGAAGGCCGAGCACTGACAGATCGGGGGTTGGTTAATAAGGTAACTGTGGATTTACGATCAGTAGTGCTCACCGGTCGTACAACTCGTTTGTGCCGACACCGAAACCTGATTGAGCGACAGTGTGTACTTTCGTGGACATGTTGCGCGACAACGTTGAAAACCTGGTGGGGGGTAGAGGGCCCCTACGAGCGACGAGCCGAACGAGAATGTTGTGGTGAAACAACATTAGAAAATATATTTATAGTAGCTGCGGAACCGCTGAAGGATGGAACCATTTGGGACTAGGATCACAGGAACATTGAAAATAATCACGAGGAGGACGACTGATCGTATACTCAATATATTGCCAAGGTTATGACGTAATCACCCCCATTCGAAATGGTGTGTGTTCCCCTTGGTGTTTTCTCTGCTTAGAATTTCTGATGACAGCGTTGCTCTTGACGTTCCTTGATTCGGAGACAGATATAGCTCAAACTCTCCTTCGTGACAGGAATTAATACCCTTCCCCCTCGACACTAGAAATCCTCCAGAGAGGTACCATGTCCGTTCAAGAACTCGTTCTCGAGTCTGGCAGTGGCCCACTCACCTCCTTCAGCTTTAGTAATACATTCCTCACAATCAAACACGGCTCTACCACCTCCAACACCCCAAAGCTCTTCTCCTCATCCCGTAAACCCACCGAGACCGAAATCCCTCTCGGCCATGTCATCGCCGCTACCTTGTCCGACCGCACCGTGCAAGTTTCCTACGTGATGCGTAACGGAAAGAAGCAGCGGTTCTGCATGCAGCAGCTGAGCGGCACGGTCAAGGATGACGATCCTCTCCATGCAAAGGAATGGTGCAGTTCAATTACCCAGCTTGCATACAAAGGTATGCGGATCTCTGCTTACTCTATCCTATACCCTATTTATCGTGCTTCTTCCTTACTTCCAGGAGGCAGTCCCTCAAAGAATCTGAGAGTGCTCATCAACCCATATGGTGGCCCTGTATGTTCCTTCCGTTTCAATGATTTACCCTCGTTTGACGATCAGCAGGGGAAAGCGCGCCACATATTCGCTAACAAGGTGGAACCGATACTGCGTGCGACGGGCTGCACACTTGACGTGACGTGTTAGTTTCATTTATCATCAATTCGTCGTCACGCTTGTTAACCCTCGGGCAGATACCACGAGAGCTGGCCATGCTATGGAGCTCGCGCAGAATATGTCCCTCAACTACGATGCATTGGTCGTTATTTCGGGTGACGGTCTCATCCACGAAGTCATGAATGGCCTTGCAAAGCATGCGACCCCTGAGAAAGCTTTCTCTATTCCTGTAGTCCCAATACCTGCAGGCTCGGGGAACGGTCTCTCGTTAAATATACTTGGTCTTCGTGATGGACTAGACCCCTGCGCCGCAGCTCTCAATGTTCTGAAAGGCTCGTCCTCAAACAATTTGAGCGCCGCAGCTTTATCTGACTTGCTTCTTCAGGTCAACCGATGAAAGTCGACCTGTTTTCGTTCACCCAAGGCAACCAGAATCGTATTTCCTTCTTCTCACAGACCGTTGGCATCATGGCCGACCTCGATATTGAAACGGAACATCTTAGATGGATGGGCGACCTGCGCTTTGTTTTGGGTTTCCTCCGTGGACGTAAGAGAACTCTCATTGTGGGAAGGAACAATTCTAACTCATGATTTCCCCAGTTGTAACACGCAAGATATGTGAGATGGAGCTTACCATGAAAGTAGCAGAACAAGACAAGTCAAGAATGGTAGATGCACTTCGCGCTCGTCGAATGGGCGCAGCGACAGGAATGCCATCTGCCTTACCAGCACCCGACATTGCGCCTAGCGACGATAAGCCCCCCGTCGAACCGGATTGTTCCGAACACAATTGGGTCAAGTTCGATAAGCCTATTCTGTACATGTTTGCTGGCAAGGGCCCATATGTCAGTCGGTATGCCTATCTTGCTCAACTCCTTGCGCTCTCTATCCTAATAGGCGTCGTGACCCTCAGCTCATTGATGCAGTTCCCTGTCTCACATCCTGACGATGGGTTGATTGATATATCCATACAAGAAATTGCAAGTTCATTTGTGAGAAGTCTATCGTTACTCACTGACACGAATGATCTAGGTTGGTCGGAAATTCTTGTTGGACGCGATGGAGGGCGCTGAAGTTGGTCGCTCCTACTGGTTCAACTCGGTGCGTAATGGGCTATGTACGGCGGACGTCGATTTCTGACATTGGTTCATAGAACCGTTATTTCAAAGCTTCTGCTTACCGTGCCAAACCCCTCAAAGCCGGTGGTGTGCTCGTAGTCGACGGAGAAGCGTTCCCCTTTGAGGAGTTCCAGATTGAGGTCTTGCAACGTCTGGGAACTCTCCTTAGTCCTCATCCATACTACGCCGTTGACTTCAGGGTGATCGACGCAAAGGGTACCGTTGAAGAGGGGGCATGATGATGCCACTGGGTTTTGGGAGGGTTATTTTTGTACCGCTATACTACTTGATAATTTATGTATTTTGGTGAGTAGATCCCATGTTATATAGTCTTGCTTTTGCGCCCGGCATCGGGACACTGTTAATTCCATGTTGCTTTATTCTCTTCCTTCTTTGTCTGCCGCGGATGGGCTTCAGAATGAAAGGAAGGCGCGTCTATATAGAGCGTGACGGTGACAGTCGCGTGACAAGCGCGGTCTGTTTAATCACGTGAGGTCCGCATTCGCAAGCGGACCTTGAAATGAGGTTCGTGCCCATTCATAAAGCTGAAGTCATGCCTGTCGCGTCCACTCAAACACTTTCCCCCCTACCACCACCAACCAGTCCTCACAAGGCTCGCTCGTACAGACAACACACTTGGTGCGTACACATGCACTTGCTCACTGTTGGAACGAAACTAATCGTCGATCTACAGTCCCATATCTTGTACATTTGTAACCTGAGAAATGGCACCCAAAGTAAGTCGCACATCCTTATCATGAGTTCAAGATACTGATGATATCCGTAGCCAGCTTCCACCGCCGGCAAAGCCCCCGCCTCCACCGCATCCAAGGCCCCAGCCAAGGCTGATGCAGGTGCTAAGGCGGCCAAGAAGACCGCCAGCAAGTCACAACCAGCTGCTGATGGCGAAAAGAAGAAGCGCCGAAAGGTCCGAAAGGAGACGTACAGCTCTTACATTTACAAGGGTGAGTAGTCACGCGACTTGGCGCCACTCGGTGCTGATATGTTTTGATAGTGTTGAAGCAAGTACACCCTGACACGGGTATCTCGAACAAGGCTATGGCCATCCTCAACTCTTTTGTCAACGATATCTTTGAGCGCATTGCCACCGAGGCATCTAGTACGTCTTTCATTTTACAACCGTCGCACGTGTCTCATAGACTGCCACCACACAGAACTCGCCGCATACTCCAAGAAATCTACGATCTCGTCACGCGAGATCCAAACTTCGGTTCGCCTCATTCTTCCTGGTGAACTCGCCAAGCACGCTATCTCTGAGGGTACCAAGTCCGTCACAAGTGGGTAATCTGATCTTGTGTGGTGAACGTTGAACTGACTGTAACCTATCAGAGTTTTCTACTGGGTCCAAGTAAATCGTATATATTTCATTTGGTGTATCGCTATGTTTCTATTGTACCTTTTCGTTTATTTGAGATACCTTTCCTCCCCGTGATCACGCCCGTTAAGCGCTTAAGCAGTTAAATGGATATGACTAGATCACTCACACCCCCCGCCAAAAATTCCGCTCTCCAATATCATTGTTTCCTTACATTGTGCACGCTGCAAGCTCTTTGGGTCATTGTAATATTTTTAACTTGTCATTCAATGTTATCCCCGTGTCCATCTGAGTGAGGGGAGAGACTACCTTGTTCTATGCTCGGAACTCCTTTTTTTCTCAGCCGTGACCTTCCTTCCAGCCTGAGTACTCATGAGGGTACAGTAGCCCAATCTCGAGGGTGCATCATGCGGTGGCAGATTGCGTTACGCACCCCGAGGACTTTTGCCCAGTCCTATACCAAAGGATGTCATTTCCTTCCAAGCTTTCGAAAGGGTGCAAACAGATCGAGATCTCTTCCGCGCACGATCGCCAGTGAGCCATACTTTTGTACAGTGCGTACCATTAGGTAGTATGAATGATATCTAACCTACTATCGAAACCAAGAACTAGTAAAGACGAGCTACATCGTATACCAAACGCTTCCCGCACGAAGCAACGAACACCTGGCCAAGGTGCCAGAGAGAGAGAGAGTAACCGAAAGCGATGAAAAACAAGACATGAAAAGTGTGCAAGTCCGTCGCAGTGCTAGTGTCCGTCGCACGAACCCTTTTTTTCAGTATACTACAAAGAGGAGCGTGTCCGAGTGATGGTAATATGTGTGTATGGTGTATTATCGTGGGTGACAAGACCCGAGCGGCGTAGCAAGAACAGAGTCCCAAAGTCCAGGCGAAAAAGCAAAACGAGACGTGAACGTGACAAGTCTGGAGGGAAGATCGTCCTTGAGAGAGAGTATGATATATGCGTGGAACCGCGAGACAAGATGAGAAGGTCGTAAAGGTCGTTTTGTTTTTTTGAGGTCCTGAAAGAGTCGTTGCTCGTCAGGGTATCTTTTACGGTCGAGCTGACAAAAGGACGAGAGGTCAGCAATCCACGACGAATTCCGGACACCGAGAACACGACATACCGAGCTGTTCCTTCCGATAAAAGAGGAAATAACCTAGCACGATGACGATCTGGCACACCAAGGCGATCCAGAACGGCGCTGAAGCCATCGGACTACCTGTAAAGTACGAACGGAGGGGGGACGCTTCGTCGTCAGTACGAGAATGAGACGCTCTAAGGCGGCTACTCGCCTGCAATGCCCTGCGAAAAGTCCCAAGTGCCAACGTCAGGGAAAACACTGCCGGGTCCAATTCGGTTCGGTGCCGTCGCTCGAGCGACCATGACACAGATCGAACCAATCATTTGAGACAAAGCAAGTGTCGCACAGACGTGCAGACGTGACAAGGTCTGAGAAGCGGTGTCAACAACGATTGTCCATCACTGTTGGTTCATTCGTACCTGAAGCAGAATCATCCCGAGGCCGACGCCCTGGACGGCATCCAAGACACCAAGCCAGAGCCACAATGAAAGGCCGAGATAAGGACCCGCAAAGCCTGCCCAGGGAATGTAAAGCGCAAGAGACGAAGTGCCCCACATAGTCTACAACAACTACCGTCAGAAATTCGCAATAACACCCCCGAAATAATCGCACATACCTGACACCAGCGGGGCGCACCCAGACCGACCGCAAAGACAGGAAGAAGCCATGTATGCGTCTTGCTCAAGTGGGTCAACACGAGCATCATGAAGGCCCACACCCCAATGAAGAATGAGATGACGAGCAGCAGGATCTGCCATTTGGCAATCGGGACGCTCCAGAGGAAACTCCAGTTTCGGCCATAGGGCTACAATCGATGTAGTCAGTTCCGACCGCGGGGATCGACAAATCCTATGAATACTTACGCCGCTCAGCCAGTAGTCACGAAGGATTTCGGATGCTAGGAACCTAGAAAACCATGAACAAATGGCAAGCTAGGACAGAAATTCACTCCTACCATAGAACCAACTTCCTCCTGAAGAGCGTTTTAAAGAAGTTGGGCACCTTCGGGGGCGTCTGACGATAATAATCTAAACACGGTCATCAGCAACAAGCCCGTCCACTCCATAGTCAAGACTAATACACACCTGGAAGGCCCTTCAACAAGAGGTACGCGAACGTAAAGGACATCAACGACAGCGGCCATAGGATGAACACGATCCACCAAGGAGACTTATTCCCAGGTTGAGCAGTATTCAGGGTGCTACCCCAGTACCAGAGGGCAGCGACCCAAATTTGCTGCGAACCCTGCACGATACATGCACGCAGCGTCCAAACCTCGGTTGCAGCGCCCTACATTGCCAAGCGTCAGATACCCGTGTGAACTGAGGCAAACGAAACGGCGCACCGCTTCCTCTCCAAAGTTGAGCCCAAAGAAGACGAACGCAGCGGCTGACGAAACAGCATACGACCAGGTCGCAAGATCCGAGAGGATAGTGTGCGTTTTCGCGAGAGACGGGGTTAACGACGGAATCGCGATCAGGAAGAAAGCAATGCCGTAGAAAAGCCATGGCAAGGAAAGCACATAGACGGACGGTCTCAACCTGAACAAGGCGTACCACACGAACGAAGCAGCTAGGAATACACAACCAAGAACGTAGAGTTGAAGATCGTTTTGGTAATTTTGTCCAGTGAGTAGCGTGATTTGATAGCTGTTCGCGGCCAACATCTACGATGCAAGTTAACAAGGTGTATGTTCACAGGAGGCCCAAAGAACTTGCCTGTCCGAGAGCGATAACAATGGTATACAAAGGCCAGCTGAAGACCTTGCGCGCCATCGCGATTTGAACCCTGTTCATAATAACAATCTCGCCGCCATGCGGCAAGATTCCGCTCCCGCTCGTAAACGGATGAGAGCTAGGAGCTTCAAACAGACCCGGATCAGCACAACGACGGAGACAAATCGAGAACGAAAACACGTACTAGCCGGTCGAGAAGCGTCCGCCAAGGAGAGGGAACCGGGGGAACTCCACACTGACTCGCGCTGCGACGAAATGTAACTTGCAGCGCTAGACAGCTTGTCCCTCCTAACCCTATCAAAGTACGCTTCTTCGGATCTCATCAAGTACCTCTCGATCGACAACTCTCCCTTTGAGTTCTCAGAATTGAGCACCTGGAGCTTCTGCACAAACTCTTGCGCGACGCCACCATCCGAATCCGTAAACTATCAGACATAAATTCACGCGTCAACAAAACTGAATGCGTGTACACGCAAGAAATCACTCACGGTATTGATCGCCTTTTTGAGCGGGGAATTCAAGTTCGTCTTCTCCTCGCCAATGCTTCCAACCGACTCCGAAGACGGCTCCCTCGAGTGCAATCCAAACGGTCTCTGAGGCGCCTCAAGGAAAGGATCCGGAACATGTCGTTGCTCCTGAGCGATCGCCTTATTCGCCTTCTCCAAGAAACCATCAAACCCTTGCCTCGAAGGCGTCGCCACACTCCTGCGCGAGAAATAATCCTCATCGGACTGATCGGAATGATTAGACGACGGCCCAGGATCGAGCCCAAGCCGCGGTGGCACGGGGAGATATTGTTCATCGTTCGGCGTCGAGAGCTGCGAATGTGCAGGCGAGATCGGCCGATGTCTCGGAGAGGACGCAGAGCTCGCCGAGTCCCAATCGGGCTGGGACGGAATCCCTTGGTGAACCGGATTCCAATCGTCGGTGTCGTCCATCGGTTGAATGCTGTGGATACCACAGTCCGATTCCCTCCATGCGTTCGGACCTGCAATCTTGCGACTCGCCAGAATACTGCGTCTATGCATGTCCTCCATCCTCTGACGCCATTCAACGACCGGGAATCGTTGTACCGCGGAACGAGCACGAAGAATAGCCCGTTCTTCCGGCGTCGCCCTGAGCGCAAGCTTGATCGTCTTTGACAGCTGCGACAACATATGCGCCGTCGACGAAGACTCCACTGGGAACCACTACAGAACAACGAAAAGCGTCATCAGCCCGAGATCGCCTAAACCCATACAATTCACCAATCCACTCACCCATCCTGGCATCAACCCAAGACCACCCAATCGACTACCAACACCAAGAGCGCCCTTCCTCCCAAACTCGACAGCAACCAATCCAAACGGTTCGTCGCGGGAAGGAATGAGGGCAAAGTCAGCGCCACTGAATAGGTACGGTGGAAGCGCAGTGAACTCGGGTTTGGAGTACACCCGATCGGGATACATCTCCATCAACCGAGCAAGCTTCTCGGCCGCGAAACGACCATACAAATCGATCACAGGGCCAACACAGACGAGTTGGATAGACGGGCGTTTTTCGAGTCTAAAACATCGTTCAGTCATCAACACCCAAGAACAGGGAAAGGGATCGACACTCACAGCGACGGCATGACGTCCGCAATGAGATCCACACCCTTTTGTTTCGACCATCGCCCAACAAAGACGAACAAATCCGCATTCGGATCCTGCTTAATCCCAGCCCACTCTTGAGCTTGTCTCTTCAAGTCCGGCCTCTGAGCCTCCGCAGCCTGATCAATCTCTACATCCCGCATCGACACGGGACTCTCATCCAAAGCCGCAATATCCGTCGGATCAGGGTTAGGCAACGAATCGACATGTTTGAGCGTCCACAACGCAGGATACCTCGCCCAACTACGTTTCCCGTACTTGTCAGATACACCAGCGACTCCGACGCTCTTTTGATGGAGGCTGATGAACGAGGCAGCGGCGTGTAGGAGGTTGAAGGTGTTTCCGAATTGCACGTATTTCGTGCAGTGCTCTTTGCTGAGATTGAACGCCGAACAGACTTCTTTCATCTCTTCCTTGGTACGAAGTGGCCACAAGCCTTGAAACTCCGCATTGTGGAGGGAAAGGCACACGGGTACGACCTTGGGCAAAAGGTAAATGGGAGCGAGGGCGCCATGGTAGTCGTTGATGTGGTAGATGTCGATGACCGGGAACCGGCGAATAGTAGCAGCGATCGCTTGATTCCACGTTGAGTAGAAAATCGCAGAACTGAGGTCGTCCATGCGAGCAGGGTATGGATCCGATTTCGTCTGAGCTCGGAACACAGGACTGTCCAACAACACATACGTGATGTTGTCCAGCACATGCGTTTCCACTTCAATGAGGTATGGCTCGCCGAAGATGATGACCTCGATCGGTTCTTCGGGTTCGCCAGCTGGGTAATCGATATCCTTGACCTTGGGAATGACCCAGATAAGATCGACGTCCGTCATAGCCTTGCCCATGAGCGAAGACATGACCCCCAACCCTCCGATCTTCACTTTGAGCTTCCAATCGAATATCTCATACTCGAGGGTCGTGATGAGAACTTTACGACGCTTCTGCTTGTCTTCAGGCCATCCAATAATCTCCGTGGGCTGTTTCGGGCGAAACATCTTCTCAGAGCGGTGGATACTCTCCTTGAGATCCGTCACCGATTTGTTGGCGAGGGTACCGAAGATGGGAATATATTTGCTAGGGCCTTTCGGCTCGACTCCGTAGCGGTTGTGACGGATACCATAGAAGGACCACATGAAGACCACGACCGCGAGTGTGCCGGTAAGAAGGGGAATGGACAACAGCAACGCATACATGATTACGCCAACAGATGCCTGACCACGGGGTTGCAACGACCATCTTAGCGTCTGGTCATCGATCATGAGCGCCCACGCAAGAGCCGGGTAAGGTGGCGCCGACATGTTCAAATAGTTCGGCGCAATCGTATTCGGGGGCAGACGATCCATGACGCCATCTCCATCGACGTCACCGTAGTAGTAATTATCGTACCCGAACACGTTGACTTGGATGTACGTCGGCCAGGAAGCCATGATTTCGAGTTCCCAGGTGCTGTCACCGACTTGGCTCATGACAGCGGAGACACCTTGGTCATAACCCCATTGATTGAATGGACCGCGAGCGAGGAACTGAGGAACTCGACGTTGAGTCCCATAGTCAAGATCGGCATGCACGACAACGCTCGAACTCGCAGCGATCTGGCTCCAATCTGTCAGAAAAAAATGTCAACGTCGTGCACAGCAAGGGAAACATCACGTAAACGTACATTGCACCATGACATGCTGTCCTTGCCACCAATTATCGGGATTAACCAAGACATCGGAAGAAATTGTCGTCACGGCTTCCCAGTTCGTCCAATTCGACCAACTTTGTCCAAAATTACCCGAGTATCTGAACATGTCCGCTCCATACGCGTGATGCGTGAACGTGTACTGGCCGTTGGAGTATTGGAAAGCAGAGTTGTCGTAGTCCGAATTAGGGAACACCATGATGTTATTGGCAGATCCCTTGCGCAAAAGCAAATGATCGACGACCTATCATACCACATGGTTAGCACCCGAGTCGCACCCCCCTGGATGCGTTCCAAGGCATCGACTTACCCCGGTAGAAGCAGTCCCATCACTCGTCGTCGGACTATTCACCACAATCTCCAAAATCCCATCAGGAACGTTGCGCAGAGTTGCGGACCACGAGAAGGCAGAAGGCACTACCCCAGCGATAGCAGTGATCACCGGGTCAGTCACCGTGTTACACGCCACGGTACTCGCATCCACGACCGGTTGACCTCCTATGCCCGAAGACGACATGTTGAGCGAGATACTGTTGGTGACGCTGTTGCATGACATGGGGGCACTGAACTCGAGGACGATATTGATGTTGGTCGCGTTTGGATCCCCAGGGGTTGCAGTGATGCGGGCGTCGTGACCCGGGAGGAAGCGCGTCAGCATCGGGGGAGGGGAAACCCATTCAGAGGCGGGCACGAGAACTTTGAAGCCATAGGGGTCCAACGTAACACTACTGAGGCATCCATACCACGGTGCACCTCCGTTATTGAAATACGACGAACCCGAATCTTGAAGCGTGTATTGCTCGTAGGGAGCCAATAGGTTCTGAACGGTAGTTCCACCCTGATAGGGGGAGGAGATCCATAGTGGGCCCAAGCAGTCAAATGACCATGTCTGCGTCATATTCATGTTCGAATAGAGCATCCAAACTTGGTCCGTGTGGTTACCCGTGAGGGTTTGGACACCCTGGATGCCAGCACGCGATACCGACCAAAGCCCCATCTCCGAGGCGGTAGCGTTGGAACCTGGACGCTGGATGTACATTGTCCAGTTGCCGCGCTGCACAAGGTCCCACCCATCCTGGAGAGCATTGTACGTGCTGCGAAGGTAGAGGAACTGCTTCATGAGCCGACGCATGTCCGTCGTCGGATCGAAGTGGTCGAGCGAGTTCCAGTCATCGTAGCATCCAAGCACAGCAGACTCGAGAGGCCAATTGAAGTACTGATCCGATCCGAGTCTGTAACAACCATGGCGTTGCCACGCCGTGTTGCTCATCATGGCTTGACGGCTGATTTAATGCGCATTAGTCACTCTATATGCGATGCAAGCTCATAGAGAAGTATACCCATAGAGATAGTTTGATGCCGTTGAGTCAAAAACGTAAAAATTCTGTTCCTCGCCGTAGTACCACTGTGCCAGAGGTCAGCCAAGCTCAATTTCCCGGTGCAAAGGAACGCACTAAAGCAACTCCAGGCATCACCAGGTTCGTAACGAACGCTCCCAATGCGCCCCTTATCGTACCATTTTCCAAACCCGGCCATCTGAACAAGTCAAAGTTGCTTGTCCCGAACATGTGCTTGGGATCGAATAAACCGGTGTTCGCATTCAAGAAGTCGTCGTTGACGAACATTTCGTTCCACGCGGTGATAAAGTTGGTGTCAAGGTCATAGGCGACTTCGAGATTCCCATCCATGCCAAGAAAACGGGCAAGGGAGCGGTATATGGAGTAGTGGAACGCATAGCCGTCGAGGGCGCTCTCAGCTTGCGGACGGAGAAAATACTGGTTGTCTGATTCAGTCACGTTAGCTGCCTGGAGGAAGCCGGGAGGATGCTCCGTCAGGGTACGACCACGACCCCTGTGAAGGTAGATAAGACAATGGACCAGACCAACCAAAAAGAGGTTAGCACGTACAAGTATAGAGCACCAAACGTGTCCCCCCCAGTAACTTCGCCTGTGATGTAGAAATTCTTTTTTCCAAGGTTGGTAGCGCATGCACGTGTTGCCGCTGACCACGCGGTCATACCACCGACGGTGACTTGGGTGGACTTGTCGACGCGAATGGCATCAAAGTCGAGTGCGGTGATGGCCATGCAGGCGAAATTCTGAAGCTTTGCCATGACGGAGGGACTCCATTCGCGGAGCCTATCCTGGACGGAGGCAAATTTTGAGAGTTGACGCTGCCAATCTGGATGGACACCAAAAGCTTCCATGTCACCATATTGATCGAAATCCGACTCATAGCATCCATTAGCTTGTACCGACTGCATCGTGGCATCGTCCTGCCAGAATACGGGCAACTGACACGAGGAATTCCACTTATTAATGGCCTGCGGGGAGACGGACCGGATGTGAGCAATGAGCGGAGGTGGGCAAAATGGGACAGACTTGGAAGTCGGCATATTGAGAAAAGCCCCAAGGCATGAAATCGGGGTAGGTGTAAACAGCTTGGTACTCGTCGAGTGTGAAAGGGGCGCTGACGTTTAGGTATCTGGGCAGCGATGGCCGATGAGTGGAGCGGACAGTGAAAAGAATGATGCTTACCCTTGGAAGCCGAGTAGGTTGGACATTGTTCCGACGGTGAAATCAAGCATGATGTACATTCCGCGGGAGTGAATGGTATCGATGAAATCCTGCCAGTCAGTGACAGTCCCCCAGTGGGGATCGAGGACGGAAAAGTCAAGAGGGGAATAACCTGTAGATACGAATGAGAAACAAGAGGAAAGTGAGGTAGAAAGGACTGACTGTCGGCCTGCCAGAGCATGTTGAGGAATATGGTCCCGGAGAGGTATATACCCTGCACACCCATTCCTTGAATATAATCGAGTTTGGAGGCGAGACCTTTCAGATCGCCACCGAAGCGGAGTTGGGTTTCGCGCCAGTCCCATTCGTATTGCGAGGCAAAAAACTGGTTATTTGAAGGTTCACCATCAGCGAATTTATCCATGAGGATGGTATAGAAGGGGATAGCCCGCCAGTTCTGTGGGGAGGGGGTGTAGGAGGTACGTTTGGTGGCATAGTACTCGGTTGGGTCCTGGGCATTCTGGTTGACGTTGAGGTTGTATGCGGTGAGATCCGGACGGTAAGGGGAAGCAGTGGCTATGGGTGCGATGAGGAGGAGGAAGAGGAGGGGTATGATCATGACACTGTGTAGGCAGAGTGGGTATGATAAATAGCGGTGAACCCGCCGTGTTCGGTGGGGAATGGGAGGAAGAAGAGTTGCACTTTGACGGATCGCAGAGACGTAAAGAAGGGGATGGTCCCGTCGTGCGA
>JBBPRJ010000034.1:0-24412 GCA_038092975.1 Chalciporus piperatoides | reverse complement strand
CTGCCTTTTATGCCTGCACCCTTCTTCATATCTTTGGCATTCGGGCTCTCTTCGAAGAACGTTCTCCAGTCATTGGCTTCGTCTTCGTCCTCCTCCTGCGCGATCCGTACCTCCTCGTCTCCATCGGTCTCGTCACCCTTAGAGCTCTTGGATTTCAGGGGCTTCTTCCCGAGCTCCTCCACCCACCACGTGTTCAGCTCCGAGGGTTCCGTTGGAAATGTGGTCAACCTTTCCATGATAGACAGCAGATTTTCGAACAGATTCGGATGGTCAGTGGATGAATGTTTTGAAAGTATGAACCTAGTGAAGAATCGTGAGTTGCAGAGGTTGCGAATCACAGACATTTGGCATACGTCGCTTCCCGAAGGAAACACCACCGGATGTCATCATGGACGGTGAACCAAGTTTCCACAAAATGCTCTCTGACATCAGGTGCAGTCTTCCCCTCAAAGGACGCGCTCGAGCCATCGCGGACAGATGGAGGGCAGAGGATAAGCGCCTCAGCTATGTGTTTGAATTGGGAAAAGTGAAATTGCGGCTGGCCATCCGGACTTGACTTCGTTAACGAAGTCGAGAGATGCTTCAACAACGAGAAAATAATTTCCAGAGCAGATTTCTGAGCGAAAATGAGGTCGGAATATCAAACCTGAGTAAGATCGACGCACCCTTAACGCAGCCTCCTCGTCCTGCAATAAGCCCTGCAATAGGCTGACATATGCATCCAGCCGCTCCCATATCCACCTTCGTACGACCTTTGCAGCATCGCCCCCACCAGGTGCAAGCTTGTCGCTAGAGATGATGACGACGAACACGCGATATAAGCTGTATAATGCTTTGGACATGTCTCTGGCGTCCGATGCATCCTGAGCAATATTCAGAAGATCTGAGAGAGGGTTCAGGGATGTGTTTGTGGCTGCAGCATTTGTGATCTGAAGTTCGAGATCTTTAAGGATGTCTTTGTCACTTTTCGTCTTTCGCCTCTTTGCTGGAGGCGGCAGAGAACTCGATGGCATGGTGGTCGTATTGAATCGAACGAGTCGAAGAAAACGTCGAAGATGTGTAACGCGATACCATACAAGGCAAAACCCCTGAGCAAACGCAACAAGAGGCTATTACAAGCTTCTATTCGGACCATAACTCGTTGGACGTAAACCAGAGCCGACCCCCAACCTACAAAAGCGCCCAGGCCAGACCAACACTTCCAACCACACCTACGATACTGTTTCCCATCATCACACCACTGTTCTTCGTGGTTGTCGTGGTTGCAGACGGACTCGGGACAGCCATTGACGAAGTACCGGTCGTCCCATCGCTTCCCATGGCAGCTTGCTATGGAGAGGATACCTTGAGAACAAAATTAAAGCAGAGAATGGATGTCCCACCTGGAACATGGCGAAAGTCTCGGTCGCAGTGGGGTTTAATGCGAAAACCTGTTCAGTACTCAGCAGACGTATCGTGTTTTCGGTATACCACACATACCATTCCCTGTTTACAGTGCCTGAGGGGCCAACAAGTGGTGACGATTGAGCTTCGTTCCAGTCGGACATGTAGAGTGACCTACGTTCCCTGACGGCAGTAGAACCACATTGTACTGTCGTTCGTTAACGTGAATTCGAAAGTCGTTGGCATTTCGGAACTGCCCACGGGAATGAAGCCAGAGTCAACACCCATGACGTCTACACAAGGAGCTTGGAAGGACGACTGCGTGAGGGTCTGATGACATATATTGAGTGAAACTTCTAGAGACGATATTTTGGGCCCCATACATGATTTCCAGCGAGGCTATGTGTACATTAGTATATGGGAGGGTTGAAGCAGCGCGTATTGACTTACAACTCAAAAATGAGGGTGTCTCCAGTGGTCGCATTCACACTGTGAATCAATGGGATCAGCATGGTCATCCTACAAGGTGCGAGGATCCACTGACTATGACGGGCTGAAAGTGTTGGTCTTGTTCATGCCCACCGTGATTGTGTAATTCTGGAAAGGAGCAGCCCTGGAAACAGGAGCCAAGGCTGCAGCATGAGCCAAAGCTGCAAAACCGAGGGCAGAAACGGTGTTGAAGAAATGCATGTCTGGAAGACTTTCGGTTTGGTTTCGGTTCAACAGTGGATGGCTTTTCATTCAAAGGGTGTGTGACTCCACGTCATTAAAGTGCATTTAACCCAATCTGTGCGCGAAACTCACCCTAGAAGGGATAAAGCGTGAAAGTGAATGCAGGTAAGGGCCTGTCACGGCCATTTTGTCGCAGTTGACATCTCATCCTTGTTGAAATGTTGCGATTGACAGCAAGGAGAGCCAATGACACTCAACGCAATGCTTTGGGGAAATTTTGAGGTGATTTTGCAGGGCCTTACCCCCTGTCTCGTTCGAAGATCGTCATTGCACGCATACGCGGTGCCTACTGTTTTCGAGCCCACCGAAACGAGATGCCTAATGGCAGTGGTTTCAGGGCAGAGAGCAAGGCCAGCGTGAGCAGAAGCAGTCACGTCCGTAGTCTGCGTCGTGACCGCGATGTCGCATTTGGTACCCTTCCCTTAGATTAGTTGGGATGAGATATCTGCTCAGGCTGTTAACCCCTGATTATCATGACCCTTACCATGTTGTGGGTAGTAGTACCTCCCGGTTTGACGTCTATGTTCCTCAGGTTGTGGATTTGGCAAGTAAGTGCGAAGGAATATGTCGCGTCACCTGGCCACAAACGATCTTTTCTTTTCACTTTGGCCGTACATTCGTTCGCAGCTTCGGGCAGGCGATAGAATCCTCAGAAAAGGCTCTTACCACCGCACACGAACTCGACGAAGTCCATGTCCTGGGGATAGATATGTCCATGCGGTGTGAGAGTTGTCACTTCTGTCAGCGTTACGTAGTTTCACTAAGTAGCATCATGATCCCACCCAGTTTTATCCTGACGGCGTTCAGTCATGTCTTCCATTCTGCCACGTCCGTTCACTTTCGCCAGGCGAACGGTTGAACTTTCGAGCAGAGTAAGACGTACCTTCCACTCCTCACGACAGTGCTGTGAGCAGTACTTCGATGCCACTCAGAAGGTACGGATATCTCAGACCCATGCGACAAGCTACCCTGATTCAATGTCCAGACATTTGAAACTGTCGCATTGAACGAGAATGCCAAGGATAAAGTTGTCCTTGTCGACTTCTATGCCGAGTCAGTGTCCCACCATAATTATTATACTTGGGTGATCGAACTGGATTTTTTCATCGTTCTTGTAAACAGCTGGTGTGGACCATGCAAGCTGATTTCGCCCATACTGGAGAAGCTTACTGTAGACGCTTCAGTCAAGACAGGGAGCGGCCGCTCCCTTGACCTTGTCACCATCGATACTGACAAGGAAATCGGGCTGGCACAAAAGTATCAAGTCAGTTTCTCTTCAGTGCTTCCATGTTCGTGTTTAATCGCGAGATTCGTTTCAGATACGGTCATTGCCAACGGTCATGGCATTCAAGGACGGCAAACCAATCAACCATTTCATCGGCGCACTGAACGAGGGAGGCGTCAAGAGGTTCTTGGAGCAACTCTGAACCCTGCTTCCCCTGAATAATGCTTGAATAGAATCGACAACACGTTGCATTGCAAGAAAGGTGCAATGCACCGATATTGACACGGCTAAGATTCTATAATGTGGATATGTTACAGTGCGGGGGATAAGGAACCGCAGCAAAGAAAGAATATCCTTTGACCTGCGTCAACGTTGCGCAATTGTGTGTTGTCTGGCTATGCTCACGACCAGACGATCATTGTATGCTACAACAACTCGGCCCGCCAGGACCTTGGGGTGCATATGGATCCTCGGCCTTTTGTACTGGACCCCACACAGATGGAACCTGCAGTGAGAGAGTGAGCTTGTCAAACTGGAGCTAAGATAAGGTCACAGACGAGGTGGTCCTTGGTTGTTTTACAATATCTGATCAAGCTAAACGTCCAGAAGTGAGCAATTGTGTCGGGTAGAGAGTTTGTGATGGAATTCACCTAGTGCTTGCTTCACTGACGCGAATCCTAGGTCTCGCCAAGTCTTCTCGGAGACGCTGATTATGCTCCAATAAACGGCGATAACGCAACTCTGACATGGACTGTCTTCCGCCTCGTGTGCTCATGGTGAAATGGCGATGGACAGAAAAAAAGCCCGAGAACTGTGAGACGGGGCGTCAGTGCGGTGATGGAGTGAAGAGATAATAGCGACTTGCTCGAATGTATACGCAAAACAATAATGTTGGTATGGATGAACGAAACGAGGGGTATGTCAGACGGGGATGGTGGTGGACAAGACCAAGCCTTTAGTCCCGCGTTTAGTAGAGGAAATTCCGAGCAGTACAGTAGTACTGCTGTGTGTCCCTAACGGAACTTTCTCGCTTGGGACATTCTCACGTATGTCGTACTTGATATGTACTGAGGCCCGACTGAGGCCCGAACATCGAATTCGGAACAGCAAAGAATACATGCATATATGCAGCGTCTCATATACATCGTCAATATTTTTCCAGGATACCACGGAGGAGGTTTTCTTTCGCTTTGGCATGGTCATCAGCACCCAGATGCTTCGCCTTCTTTTCCAGAGAGGATATCAAACGTTCAGCATCGATTGGAATTTGATCTGCACACCGTTGGAGTCGCTGTACTGATAGAGATGCTGCTGCATTAGCTGATACAAACGAGGAAGCATGTACGATACCATGCTCGAGCATGTTGAGCTTGAATTGCTGGAACAGGTTATCGCTTTGGTCGAGCAAGCGCTCCAACTCATTGAAAAGGGTCTCGAGCGAGTTCTGCGCGAGAGGAAACACAGTCAAATGAGAGTGAGCAACATGTTGTGAACGAGCCTTGGCATCGGTGTATGTGGTCCGGACGGCGTCCAAGTCGCGCTGAGCGGCACGTTCGAAGGCGACGGATGGGTCGTTGAGGCGAGAAAGACCTTTGGAGCGTCGTGGAAAAATGTCGTTCTGGATAGCTTCGTGGAGATCTTTGGCGTGCTGGGCGACTGGGATGAATGTCTGTTTGACGATATCCTTTCCTCGCTGTCGATGTGTGGCAAAGGCGGGAGCGAGTTTGTCGATGAGGGAGTCTACGCCGATATCGTTGTCGTCGCTGTCGTGAACGGTGAGCAGGGTGTATGCTAGGTAATGTATGGATGTGATTACTCGTCGATGAGCGCGATCCAGGTCGAGTGCTCGTCCCAGTCTTGGTCATCCATGGTAGGTTGATGGTAGAGTTGTGGATTGAAACTCCGACTTGTCTACCGTTTCACTCTCGTCGTCACTTTCAACGCTCCTTGCACGATGAACGCACGTCCACACAAACAGTCCATGTCTGAGCTCAAGCTTCGTCGTCTCACTGAGCACAACCAGCGTCTTCGTGAGGACCTCGCTCGCCCACGTATGAAAGTCAGCGAGGCAAGTCAAAGGTGTGCTCTACCTTCTCTCCTCACTCTCTATCACCCTCACCATTCAATTCAGCTTGATTCGCTATTGCAAAACGACAAAAGACCATCTCGTGCGTCACACACCTCTCCATTTCACTCCCTTTCATCCTCATCTCTACACAGGTACCGTCAGTATGGGGCCCTATTGGCAAGGGCGAGGATCCATATGCACCACCACAAACAGGATGCAATTGCATTGTGATGTGATGCTTGCCTTTATTATACCCTCGTTACTCCGTCATACCCCACCATCCACCTGTCCATTCTGGCGCCATTTCTCTTCGCCAGTCACACCACAGGCAGTGCATGCTTCATCTAGCAACTACACATCAGACACTCACGCTCGTTAGCACTTTACCATCCCTTCTCGTCTATCCCGACCTCAAAATGAAAGGACGTTGTTTTTGGTTTGCTGCATGTGCTGTCTCTCGCCTCAATCCGTGCCCCATGCGTACCCGCTTCGTTTCGTTTCGTTTTGCTATCCCCGTTCGATCTTAGCTGTTTTTCCTTTGGTCTTTCTCCATTCTTGGTTTAGCCAATCATCCCCTGCACGGTCACCTCATCAGGTCGATTTTTACATAGCTTACTTTTTTTATTTGTCTTTATCTTCGTCGCAATGAGTGTTTTATCTATGCAAATGTAAACACGACCTCATACTCGCACTCTTTGGGACCGGATGATGTCGCTGGACAATTGTCTCAGTCTCACGTTTATCGGTTGCCTTGTCCTGTCGTAAATACATGAGGTAATTCCAGCCACACTCCGCACCAAGATCGTATGTTTTATTGTCTGGTACCAGGCTGTTTTTCTCCTCTTCTTCGTCGTAAACCATTCACGTTCTACCTATCATGATCCCAGAACTTCGACAGTACATTCGTGACTTGGCGCGTCCCCTGGCGACAAAGTACGGTCTCACCGTCTTGGCAGAGTGTGCAGACATTGTCGTTATATCCTGGGTCTTCTTCACGGTCTTGCAAATCAGCTTGTCGCCAGCCGTCAGCAGAACGATCTTCCCAGTGTCGTATGGAAAGGCGGACAAGAGGACACGTAGAAATTGGTAACGCCGTGCACTTCACGAGCACTTTTGGTGCTGAACTGTTCATAGGGACGTCCATGTGGTCTCGCTGGTGCACGCGCTTGTCGCTGTCGTATTGGCCTCACGGTGCCTCAACGCGGGGAGTCTCGACGAGGACCGTGCATTTGGTACATCCCCAGATGCTAGCTTCGTGACCTCAATTTCTGTTGGGTGAGTTCTCTCCCAAAATCCCGGATCATTCTCTTGACACGGCCCTGTCAGTTATTTCGTTTGGGATGCATTCGAGTCGATCGTTCATTTCTCTGAGGTTGGATTCGTGGCTCACGGCAAGTTTGCTTCGGACTTCTCGTCTGTGTTGCTCACCTAGCTCCTAGGTGTTGCGTGTCTCGTCACCTTCATTCTCGGAACTGTAAGTGGGTCTCTTTACTGTCAGGATATCGTCTTTGACAACCTCCACAGCGGCCGTTTGTGCAATACTATAGTATCCGTTTTCTCCTCTGGGAAGTGTAGGTGCACCGTTGAGTTCCATCGCGCTAGCTTGTATTGACGCGCTCTAGGAGCACCATCTTCCTCAACACTAACTGGTAGGTCTTGTGTGCCCCATCGCCCACGAGCCGTCATGTATCCCAAACAGGTTCCTGGACAAGATGGGCAAGACCGGATCTCGGCTTCAGTTGGTGAATGGAATTGCCTTGCTGGGCACGTTCCTTGTTTTCCGGCTGCTTTGGGGTGGAAAGATGGTGAGCATGTTCCGCTTGGGGCCAGTGCCTTGCTAATTGTTTTATAGTCCTATGACTTTTTCGTTACATTGAACGGTGTCTATACTCAACTCCCATTGTTTTACGTCATCTTCTATGGAACGAGCAATATCATGCTCCAGTGCCTCAACTGGTTCTGGTGAGTGTCGCTGGGATCATTCTCTTGGACGTCACTGAGAAACTTTGCGAGGTAATAGGTTCACGAAAATGATTAGTGCTCTTCGCAAGCGGTTCTCCGGGAAACCTGTCAAGGGCAAGTCGAACGGAAACGGTATTCTCAATGGCAATGAAACCAGGAAGGAGGACAGTCACTTGGACTGAGCACTGACGACACGCGAGACACGAACTGGATTGGACATCTAATAGTATTAGTGGATTTCAGGAGAAACCCGCTGTTGTCGACGACCTAATATACCGATAGACTAGGACGATCTTGCAGGGAGACAAAAAGCAGGGTGAACTTGAGCTCTCACTCTATGTTCCCAAGAGACAAGATTGACGTGACGAGCGACATGTATGCGAATGGTATCAGTGCTATTAAGGATGCAGTGGAGGTAGGCGAAAGCGAGGGCATCGAGAGCGGTTGGGTTTCTGCGAATGAAGGTTAGGGAGTGGACTGTGAGGGAGGGAGTGAGATATCTTACTCTGAGCCAAGGAACCACCTATCTGTGCCTAGACGTTCTGAGAGTGACGTTATAGCTTCAGCATAACGGGAGAGAAGAGCTGAAGGGTCGACGTTCGTTCCGAAAACGGGAACAAGGGAGCTGAAGCCAGTCAGGGGCGGTGGTGGCGGGTTAAGAACGGTTTCCAACGAGCGTGATTTCCTGGCGTTCGACTGGAATAGCTTTGAAAGATAGGATGGGGTTGGCTGCGAGAATGACTACGGATCGGGGGGATGAGTGAGGGTGGATAGGGAAGGAAGTAGACCGACCAAAGCAGCATGCACGGTGCCCTCGAGCAGGGATACCCAAGCGTGACTCTCGTCTTTTGCCTGCTGATCGCGATAGCCCTCCAGGGGGTCGATTGGAGTGGTGAGATGTGTGTCGACCCAACCAGGGATGTTGAAAGGGGGGAGCACACGAGAGGGGACGTCGGGAAGATGCAAGTTCGGTAGACGGCCATCGATTGCACCTTCTGGGGATATGTCCCATCGGACGACGATGTCTGTGACACCGCGCAATGCGAGGTAAGCCTGCCATTTGAGACACTCGACGTCTGCACTGAGTAGGTCACACTGAGTATCGTCCTGGGGAAATCTTGGTGGTGCTATCCATAGCGCTGGTTTTTCTGTTAGATAGCGGGACTGTACGTGCACGGGTGGATGGGTGTACAGAGGGAAGCGTGCAAAGAATTTCTGTACTGGCACAGGCAGCGTCACCGGCGAGGACATGGCGGACGTGAAAAGACACGGGAAATACCATATCAGGGCATATTTGGGACCAAACCTGACCATTTGGTACATATAGTTGACCACAAAAGGAAATATCGGACGAAACACGTCGCAGATGTCGTCCTCGGTCTGACGTGGTTTCGTCGACATGTCCGAGCACTCGTCGACACCGTCAAGACCAGCGTCCCCGCTTGGCCCACTCCCAACCCTATCACAACCAGCGCAGTTCAGGTTCAACTGGGAGCGGAAAAAAGGCCCAGCAAGTATCTCAGAGACCACCGAGGGTCGTGCTCATGATCAGTACAACACACTTCCCCGCGTAGACCTTGCAAACGCTTCCGCATACAACCTCGCGTCTCTTCATCGGGACTGGAGTAGCTCATCGCAGGGGTTCAACGGTATTTCCTCTCTCTCAATACTCCGTTCACTCCCTGACCTTCCAAAGCGATATCGAATGTTCTCAACAACCCCCACAAGTCACAAGCTCCTCCAAAGGCTCACTCGTTCCTCCCTTCCGTAGCCCCCGCAGTCCTTCCACGAGTAAAGCGCAAAGACTTTGATCCCTACTTGCGTGCGATCGCACCGGAATGGGAGCGTTTCGTCCAAAGCACCAACTCTCCCAACGAAGGCATTGACCCTTCCACCTCACGTACTTCCTTGGAGACCCCTTTCACCCCTCGGACACCTCGCTTCACCAAACTCTTGACTCCCCTTGACACCGTTCCATCCGTATTCTTCCTGCCCGAGTTCGATTTGGGAAATTCCGCTACCTTTGACGCTGTCACGGAACGCAAGGATGGCGACCGACACATCTCAGATCCCTCCTCCCTCTCTTACTCCCTACCGTTACTAGAGAAGCTATCCCACCATGCAGATACCATCGAACAGCATCTCGTCAGGGAAATCTCCGTCCGGTCTACCTCCTTCTTCGCTGCCCTGACGAACTTGCAAGACTTGCAAACAGAATCCGAGCAATGTTTAGACCGTATCTCCAAACTCCGCGGTCTACTCAACGACCTAGACGAGAACGGTGCGAAGCGTGGTCTGGAGATCGTCCGCAAGGAATGCAGACTGCTAAATCTCGCAGCGGTCGGTGAAGGAGTCCGAGAGCTCGGTGCCGTTGTTGAAATGACGGGCGTTGCCCGTGGCCTGGTGGGCGCAGGTCAGTGGGGCGAAGCACTGGATGTGATTCACAGCATCGAAACACTTTGGAACCCATCTCCTCCTGATGCCCCTCCTAAGCCCCTCGTTCAACGCCGTTCGCGCCAAACCGATGAAGTACTATCTCCACTTCCTCCGACTCCAGAGTCGCCATCTCTCGAAGAGGAAGGCACAAGCAAGCGCTGGACTGCGCCTTCAATACCCCTGTCATCATTGCCCGCTTTCTCTTCCCTTCCTTCCCATCTTCAAGTAATGAACACGGAGATAACGTCGTCACTCACCACAGATCTAGCGACGGCGCTCAGGGTTGACTTACTTGACCGAGTGAATATCAATCGAGATACCTCCAAACCTCCCACAGACGTGAATTTGACCTTGAAGGACCGTTTGAGACCATTGGTCCGCGGGCTTCTGCTTACGAATGGTATTAGGGAGGCCACTATCTCTTGGCGAGAAGTGGTTACGGTCGAAGTCAGAGGGATCATCCAACAAGTGAGTGCAGCGTCTTTGGTCGCAGTACAATTTCAGGATTTTCAAATTCAATGGCCAGCATCTACCATCATTTGAATCAGACGACGACGAAAAGAACTCCAAAGGTGGAACGAGGCATGTAGTGCATGTCTGATGTTTGGGTGGTGTATCTTACACGATCATAGTGTTCTTCACGGCCTCTTACGCTCAATGACGCAGGCGGAGTTCTTGCCAATCATCTCCCAGGTGTACACGAGTCTTCTTAGCGGTATCGAGGGGCTACAGATTCAGAACAGCATTCTACTAGATGTGCTGGAGAGCCAAAGGTGGGTTATGTCGTTTCCCTTGCATCATCACATGTATCTCACCATGGTTTGAAAGGTCGATGCTGAAATCCCCCGACTATCCGCCGGTACAAGAAGAATTGTTGGATATCCTATCTTCGACCGCGGATCTTTCTAACAAACTTGTGGCCAAGGTTATTGGGTACCGGTCGGAGCAACACGCTCAACTGGAACTGTCGAGCTTCCTGGTGTTCTTTAACCAGTCGTGGGACTTTGTTATCAAGTGCGAAGTGATTTGTCGCCGTATGATCATGGGGCTGAGAGGGGTCATACTGGGCCAGGTAGGTCATAGCACGTCCTTGCTTCCCCTCATAAACACTGATAATGACGCGAACCTTTTTTTCTTTGAAAAGGCCAAATTGTTCCTGCAAGCCTTCCATCAATCGCGGATCAATCAATCAGCCAAGTTAGTGGAGGACGAACAATGGAATCAAATGGAGGTCCCCTCCGCGGTCCAGCACGCTGCTGATGTGTTGGTTGATTCGGCCGTTCGTGATTCCCCTGACCTCCTGATAGGGGGCGAGTCACCACCGCCTCCTCCACTTTCCCCTTCGATGAATGCTGCTGCTTCGCCCACTCTTGGAAAAGCAAATGGCTCTGTAGCTCCATCCGCGAAATATATCCGTATCGAAGAAAGGCCTTATTTCTGCGTTTCGGCTACTGGCGTCGTTCTAGGACTCCTACTGGAATACCTGAAGCTCGTGGTCAATCTTCCGATGTTGAACACGGATACGATGAGCCGAGTCATCGAATTCCTTAAGGCGTTCAACTCTAGGACCTGTCAAGTAGTCCTGGGAGCAGGTGCCATGCGGTCCGCTGGCTTGAGGAATATCACGGCAAAACATCTTGGTCGGTATCTTTATACTCTTTGTTGCAAAACATCACATCCAATCACGTACAAACATTCTAGCTCTTGCCTCTCAGTCACTCTCCATTATGGTGGCTTTGATTCCGTACGTGCGGGAAACTTTCCGGCGCCATCTTAGTCCAAACCAGGCAGTAATGCTCGTTGAATTTGATAAATTGAAACGGGTGAGTTTAAGTCCAAGTTTGAGTCAGTCAGCTCAGGACCCATCGTGACCAACATTTTCCGGCCCGGCAACAGGATTTCCAAGAGCACCAGAATGAGATCCACTCCAAGTTGATCGCTATTATGGGTGACAGAATCAGTGCACACGTCAAGTCATTGCAGGTCAGTCCACCGCCACACAACCCTCGGCCGGCGCAATAATAACTTACAAATACGTAGGCCGTAAACTGGGAAATCCCAAGGGAGGGGAATGGTGTCAACGACTATATGGAACTATTAATCAAAGAGACGGTCACGCTGCACAAAGTTCTTTCACGGTACTTGTCTTCGCCTATCGTGGAGGTTCGTCCGTTGAGCCTCCAGCTTGTTACACTGACAAATCAAGAAACTTGAATGTAGTATGTGATGTCGCAAGTCTTCGCTGCGATCAATCACCGCCTCTCAGAAGAGTATGCCAACATCGAGTTACAGAGTCAGGAAGCCAAGGACAGGTGTGTCCCACCGGTAAAGTTCATTAACCTGCCTCAACTAACTGTCCAATAAGGATGTTATCAGACGCTCAATTCTTGCACCAGAAACTGTCAGTGCTAAAGAACGTTTCTGCGCCCACTAATATGCTTGAGACCCTCGTGTCTGAGAAGACGATACCACGCAAGTCGACACTTGGCAACTTCCGCGCTACTGGTGGTCCCAATGAGCGAATCAGGGGTCTCCTCCGGAGAGATAGTTCTAAGCCGGACAAGCCATTACCATCCCCCGTGCCTGCACCCTTGCCACTCCCCTTACCGACTCCTGATACCGTAGAAGACTTGGAGGGAGACCTGGATCGGGTAATCCCACCACCTCGTGGCAGCTCCCGCAGTCCGGCGCTACGAGGTCACATGAAACCAGGAGTGCCCATACCTTCGGATAGCAATGGATTGCGGGGCAATACATCCCAAAGTGATGAAACACTCCAGGTGATGTTGGATCACGTCTCCTCCCCGCCGCCCTCGATGCATTCATCCGGAGATTCTCCCGGTTATCCCTGAGTTTTTGTCTTGCCAAACAAGAGCACGAGCTAGCGCTCGGACTTGGCTTTAGCATAGTTATGACTACTGATCCGAGTATTTCCAAGCTCGAACCTCCCTGTTTTGCTCGTTTTGGCTTGCACATGGGTGACACATGTTTGAACTTCCCCTCCCCACCGATCGATTTACGTTGCAGTACCATTTACGTCCCTTGCGGGATTCCGGGGTTGATCTGCGTTTCTCTGAACTGACTGCTGAGGATAGATGGATATGCACTGCTATGAATAGTCGTCAGGGAACAGACCCTGTAACCTCACATGGTCAGGGCATGGCAAGCATCTTGTCAGGTATATCTTTATCAGCACCTGGGTCCCATTGTTTTACCGAACGGGAATCCCCAGCGATGTGGGAGTGATGTGGGGTAATAAGGTCCTTGAACTGTCACTCAGGCCGATGACAAGGATCATCAGGGATCATCCTAACAAAAACAGGGCAAGTCATTCTGGGCGCCGCGGCAGAAGGTCCTTGACGATGGAGCCTAGAATCTGGACCATATTAGACTCAGATCAGTCTCATACTTAAAGCTAGCACCTCTCGATATCGGGATGGGTGAATACACGTGTGATGAACGCTCGATTTCGGGCAAGGAATCATGGCAAGGGTCTAAAGATCATTCTATATATTTCCATGTCAGGGCGTCCCCTGGGTGTGGAAACCATGCTTGAGAGAACAGTGCCTATTTTTTCATCAGTCTAGGAAAACCAGTCAAGAGTGTGGCTGCGAATTTTTTTTGACGGCGTGGCCAATGAAACGGACAACCTGGACAGGCAACAACGTGCCAACCCAATGCCACATTGAATCGGAGTACTTACTCACGTTTGTGTCTATGCCATTTGTGTCCGTGGGACAACGTGGAAGGTACTCAATGGCGCGATATATGGCCCTGCTCAGCGCTCAGCCGTGACTCGGACGGACGCGGTGCTCATCACGTTTCATTGGGACACGAAACCGCCAAGCGGTCGCCACTTTACCGCCATCTCGCATGACCATGGAGGTCGCAGCGAAATCGCTCTCATTGGATCTTCCAAACTGTCAGGCTCGTCATGGCGTGTGACGTAATCCAAGCCACACAGTTTTTGCAACTGAGGATACTCGAATGAAATTGATGGCGGCAAGGTCACGCAATCAAACGTGCGACGATCCAGGAAACTCACGATCATCAACCAACGCATGGGCCCAACAAATGTAGAAGGCGGGAATCCTATGCGGGTATAATATTGCATGTTCGCAGGACTGTGCGCCAAAACGACCGCAACAGTCCCCCCGGGCCCCAAGACATCGCTGTCAATTCAAGTAAAGAAGTGAAAAAAGTTGCTTACCGCCGCGGTTAGATTAGATGGGGACTTGTCGCAATATTTGGTTTACTTAATCTATCCCATTGCTGTGAGTCACATGTGACATGGATGGTCTTGTCCCCTTTGAGTCATTTCCTTCGAAATTGCTCCAATTTGTGAAATTTCCATTCCTCCTGTGCCGTCCCCATATTTAAGGTCCTTAGCCAGTGCCGCATCCCTTCTTTCAACGTCCCGCTATCCCGTCCTTCCTCGTCGTCCTTGACGACCTATCCCGTCCGACATCCTCTCCATCTAAGTAGCCTTTGTTCCTCATGTTTGAGGAGATATGCCTCACATGCGGGCGACAGCTCCCCGACGACAGGTAGTTTTCCTTTCAGAATGTCTTGTTCATCCCTAATGTGCCCCAAAGTCGTGCATACTGCAGTGATGACTGCGAGACTCAGGACGTTCACAACTCCCCTTCTATCTCCTCCGCCAGCAGCGCTCTCTCTTCCCCGCACATCGACTACGCTCTTGGCGGCGAAGTACCCGCGTTGATGCCTTCCGCTCTCGGCAATGCATTGAACAACTTCCGGAAGCGCGACAGATATTCCACTTCGTCCTCTTCTACGTCCTCTGTCTCTTGGTCCGTTTTCACCGACGCCGACGAGGACGAACCTGTTGTTGGAATCGATGATGATTCTGCTTACGAAGGCGAGGGCGGCATTGATGCTTCGGTTCGCTCTACGGGTTCCCATCATTCGTCAAAGTCATCCAGTTTGATGTACACTCGTCGACCATCCACAACCAACCACCATTCTTTGATCCCCCTCTTGCATTGCCGCACTTCTTCAAGTTCCTCTTTCGTTCACGCTTCCTCGCCACCCGAGGATGACGTTGAATTTGCGCAAGAACCTTCCCTTCCGAGTCGACATGAACCGCCCAATTCTGCACGAGAGCGAGAGAAGGACAAGTCCACTGTTACTTCCAAAACCAAAAGGAGCCGCAACCGTGCGAGTCTGCCAGCGTATTTCTCACTTCTGCAGATCAGCTCACCCCAGCGATCGGAGGAACTCGCTTCTTCGGGCAATGTCGTTAGCCTTAACTCCAGACCTTCCCCTTCAACCCCAAAATTAGCTTCATTGCTTACTGCGTCCGGCTTGCGTTCCACGCTAGAGCAATCCACGCCTCACAGTCGACACAGCGAACCACAGACATCACGAAACTCCGACTCACGCTCTCGAACTTGTTCGAGTACCATGGCGCCCGAGCCCCGTGGGCGTCAAGATAGCCGAGGCAGCGTTGAGCAAGTCTTTGATTGGTCCTGTGCTCCGCTGTCGAGGGGTCGGCCTACCGCTCGACGAAACAGCTCTCCGCTTCCTAAGATGATCCACTCGATGCAGGAGTTTGAGGATCCAGCGCTGATTGCTGGTGTTGCTGCCCAAAATAACAGGCGTGGCCGTTACCGCACACACGAGCTCGAAGGACAACAGTCGTCGCGCGATGCGCCTGGCTACGGAAACGGGCGCAGCGGCCTGAGGGAGCGGGGGCGTGTTGCAGGGCGTTGGTAGCCTTGCACGGCCATGTGCTAGGGTGTTCTCATCATCCCGATGATACTCCAAAATCCCATTCTTCGCAGGGCCCGAGGACACGAACTGCAGGCTGTGCCTACGAATCATTTCACTCAACTCCACCCCTCTCAGCATCCAAAAATCACTTCAGCATCACCCCCTACTCGTCTGCTATTTCATTTCTAGGTACTATATCTATATATCAAGAACACCAAGTCATCGACTTCAGAAAACTTACGGAACTCATACCATCATAGGCAACTTTGCCCGATACATGACGCATTTGTTATATATCGCTCTCACACACGAAACCTACAATACTCTCGCATATCATCTTCATGCCGCATAGTTTGTTTTTACGGAGTTTCATCAAATTCGCACTCGCAGTTATAGTACTCATTACAGTCTCGATGTGTTACTACACCGGAATTTTTCAAGTCGAGCTCCAAGATAAGGAGCAGTTGGAGCGATCTCGAGTGGGGAAATCTGACGACGACACGCAGTTCGGCACGACCGAAAAACCCCGGGAGAGTGATACCGTAATCCGGCGACATGCAAGCACAAGAGTAGTAGGCCGGCATCGGAGCGAGAAAAACAAATAGACACGACACAAGCGTTTTCAGGCTGGCGACTTGGAGTAACGACAAATTTTTCTGTCCATTGAAATGTGAGGATTTATGATATAGGGTGAATCACAAGTAGTGTGAAGGTTCAAAGCAAGTTCAAAGATTACAAGGCAAGCGGTATGTAGACCCCTTAAATGGGGGGTTGCGTTCCTTTATTGGGTGTGAGCCATGCCTTCATAGTCGCTGCAGCAGCGAGACCAAGGCCTTTACACATTCATTCTCTGCCATTGACCGTCATTGTCTGCCAGGAACATTGCGGATTTGCTGTGGTGACGCTGCAGGCGCTACATGTCAGCCCGAACAACGAAACAGCATACTAGTCACCATTGATCCAATTACTCTCCTGGACATTGCTCAGGACACTAGTCCTACACGCCAAGAGCCTTCTTCAAGGCTGGAATCCACTACAGAGTCAAGCCAAAGCACCTCTGCCTCTTCCGCGCCAAGTCAGTTGATCCTCCAAACACCGCCCCCCACTTCTTTGGTCCCTGCTACACGTCCCCGTGCTCTCGTAGAGGACTGCGAGGGTGACGCACCCCCCGCTGCTTCGTCAGGTAAGGTCTCGATCTTGTTCGGTACTCACCTTTCGTAGACTGAGGGTGTCGCTTGATGTTTGGGCTTACTTCATTATTGTTAACAGACTCAGTCAGGGCATATAAGAGACAAAGAGTAGACAGTGCAAGCACCGTCGCCTCCGACTCCACCTCCATCACCGCTATTGACCGCAGTCTTCGCGTGCAAGATTCCTCAACAGATACAATGCATATTCCTCGTTCCGACAAAGCTTCAACTTCATCTCTATCCATCAATTCTGCCTTGGAGGCTGGCCCATCCACCAGCACATTGGATAAAGCCGGCTGCTCTAATGGCCTCACCAACATGAATGGATTCACCACATCCAAGGCTAATGGATCCGTCAACGGATCGTCACCGATGAGCAATGGTGTTTCCAAACGCACCTCTTCTGTAGCTCGCGTATCTCTGCCAGGCACCACGCTATATGACGACCCTTATGTGGACAGAGAAGAATTTGTGAGATTAGTTATACAGAGTCTACGAGACGTAGGTTATATGTAAGTCAACCCTTGTCTCTTCCTCTACCCTATTCTGAACTCAACTACTCCAGTGAGTCTGCTGCCACCCTTGAAGCCGAGTCAGGCTACTCCTTGGAGGCACCAGAGGTGACCGAGTTCCGTCAGCATATTCTTAACGCGGAATGGGCAGCTGCAGAATCGTTGCTGTCGCACCTCACTGCAGCGGACGAAGAGGCCCTTTGGGTATGATTGAAACGCTTCTTTGTAATACAATCTGACGATTCTGACATACATCTATTCCCAGGAGGCGCACTTTCTGATTGGGCAACAGAAATATCTGGAGTTATTGGAGGCACAGAAAACTACAGCGGCTTTGCAGGTCCTACGTAACGAGTTGGCCCCTCTAAGCACAGATCCAGAGCAACTGCATGCACTATCCAGGTAGGCCTGCAGGCACAGACAGCCGTCTGGCGTACTGATAACCACCCTTACAGTTTGATAATGTGTTCGGATCCTGCGGACTTGAGACGGCACGCGTCTTGGGATGGTGCGTCTGGGACGTCCCGAAGCACCCTGCTATCTGAATTGCAACGTGAGTCGTATGTCATAGAACCTGTGTTCCACGTTAACGCTGACAAATTTCCTGGATAGACTTCATACCCTCTACCACCATGATCCCCTCCCGGCGGCTTGCCACCCTTCTAACGCAGTCAAGACATTATCAAAGAGACCATTGCTTATATCACAATGCGCCCATGAACGCTGCTTCTTTCTCGCTATTCTCTGATCATCATTGTGACAGAGAGGGTTTCCCTTGCGTGACCACCACTATTCTTGATGTACATACTGACGAGGTGTGGAATGTGGCCTGGAGTCATGATGGCCTACGCTTGGCTAGTGCAAGTAAAGACAAGACAGCCATCATCTGGCGGGTCGGGGCAAGTATTTCGTCTTGTTCTGTGAGATCTACGCTGACTCTCGGCATCCACAGTCAGATGCTGAACCTTCTTCCCGTGAATGTGTGGTGGAGTTCACACTCCGGGAACATCCATTCCCCGTCGGTGCCTTGGCATGGTCACTTGACGATTCGATCTTGGCCACCACTGCGGATCACCTAATATTACTTTGGGATACCAAGGTAAGTGATGCCTCTTGTTATCGTGCCATCCAGCTTTACTATGTCCCATTAGACTGGGAAATGTATACACACTCTTGACTCACATTCAGAAACTGTGTCCTCGCTCGTGTGGTTACCAGATAGTTCGGGATTCATGTCTGCAAGCTTGGATCGCAGAATTTTTTCTTGGGTATGTTTAATTCACCAATGCATTTTGAGTGTATCTTATTTTCCTAAAGGATATGACTGGGAAACTTCGGGATGACTGGACGGATGTACCCATGCGCGTCACCGATATGGCTGTCACCCCTGACATGACGAGACTTGTAACGATTGGCATGGACTACGTTGCAATACCGCCTACAACCTCGGAGGGTGCTCGAGGAGTCAGCCGAGAACCGACACCACCTCCGACAAATAATGGGAATGGTGCTACGGCGAATGGGTCTCGGCAGTCGGAGAATCGGATGCTCGTATATGACTTGAAGACCAAGACCATCGAACTGTGAGTTATGTCGTCTAACATTCCCAATCGCTCTGACTTATTTATGCAGGTCGCTTCCTACGGATGGTGAACTCACGAGTGTGAAGATTTCAGATAACTCCCAGTTTGCCCTAATTAACCATGCACCAGATGTGAGAACCGTTGACATTATCGTTCCACCTTGTGTACTCATGCGGTTCTATCTAGGAGGTGCATTTATGGGACCTGAATGAAGGTCGGCTTGCGCGCAAATTTACTGGGCAACGCCAAGGCCATCATGTTATTCGGAGTTGCTTTGGAGGCATAGACAATAATTTCGTGGTCAGTGGAAGTGAAGGTAAGCAAGCGATCAGCTAGGTTCGCTCCGACCAATCCTCACATCATTGTGTCAGACCGTAATGTTTATGTCTGGCACCGAGATACCGGTGTCCTGCTTGAGGTCCTTCCGGGTCACGGTATGGGCAGCGTGAATTCGGTTGCATGGAATCCTCTGAACGAGCGGATGTTTGCGTCGTGTTCTGACGATTGTACGATTCGGATATGGGAACCATTGCCCAGTCATCCCGCCTCCGCGCTGTCGTCTTCGACTAACGTTAGAAGGAACGGGAAGGGCAAGGGTAAACTATAGGATCGTACGGAGTGGTTGGTCTTGACCATTCTTCATTTGCATGGATAATCAGCATGGGCAACCTTCAATCTGTCTTGCTTTCCCTCTCTGGTACATATACTGATCGAACATTTCGTTCGTGATCTTTTCTCCAAATCAACCAATGTCATGACATGTTACGTATAGTATAGATTGTTATAGTAGCATTTCCAACAAGAACGTAAGATATTTCAGAAAGGCATCGTTTGAACATTCTCTTCGATATCTCTAAAAGCTTCCACGGTGTTGCTTGCGTCCAGCCAATCCAGGGGAAAATCAACGACACGTGATCCAGACGCGTTCGTTGTTCTCGCCCTAGGCTACACGTTCCCAGCCGTAAGCCAACACAAAATGAGGGCTCCGTCGATCTTGGTTCTGTTAGCGTTCTTGAAACAGGCTCTGCCTCGCGAGTCCGCTTGGAATGGAAAGACCCCTCCCGGGTCCGACAAACCTCCCGCTTTCTTGCCGTTCTACGTCCCGCCAGGCGCGAAAAGTTACGATTCTTCCTCGCCACTGATTCACTATCGGGGTCAATGGAGACAGTCCTTCTCTGGCCTATACGTCGGAGGAACGTCTCGATGGACCGACCAACCTGGCGCTCGAGTATCTTTTTCTTTCGTAGGAACTGGGATCGAATGGTTTGGGTCCCAAGACAAGAATCACGGCATCGCGACGGTTTTCATTGACGGCCAGAAGGTGGATGACATCGATGCTTGGAGTTTCTTTCCCCGACATCAGCAACGAATCTTCTGGAAGTACGACCTTCCGTACGGGAGACACGTCGTGGAAATCGAACACACCGGAATGGGAGGAGAGAGTGCATCCGGTCCCATCACAGATATCGATGTCATGGTCGTAACGAAAGGTCGAGATTACGCTCTTCCGATCTCACCGTCAACGAGCGAAAACGACTACGCGCAGCAAGATGGATCCCCAGGAAACCAATGGTCTTTGGTACAGCACGGATCCACCGGAGTTGCTGCTATGCAGTTAGCGATCATATCACCGACTCACGCTCTCGTAGTCGACAAAGTCGAACATAATCCTTTGTCGATCGATGGCCATCCAGCGTGGGGGGCGCTATATAACCTCGATACAGGCGCTGTAATGCCATTGGAGATACAGTCAAACTCTTTCTGTGCAGGCGGAACATTCTTGAGCAACGGAACCCTCATAAACGTCGGAGGAAACCCTGTTATCGATAGTTTCACCTCGCCCACCGACTTTGGCCATCTGGATGGGCTGCAAGCCGTTCGCCTCTTCCATCCTTGTTTTTCCCCGGATGTCTCCCGGTGCCGGATGGACGAGTACCACGTTCGCATTCGCATGGCAAGTCCCAGGTGGTACAACACCGTCCTCAGGCTCTCTGATGGCAGTGCGATGATAATCGGAGGGTCCAAGAAAGGTGGCTGGATCAATAATGCGACAGTCAATAACCCTACTTTGGAGTACTGGCCTCCGAAGTCCATCCACGGCTCCAAGGGATTGCCCATCCACCTTCCATTCCTCGTAGATACACTCAATGCGAACCTATTTCCGATCGCCTTCGCCCTACCGGATGGTAAAATATTCATTGCTGCTAATCAGGATGCTATGATCTACGATTGGGAAGCAAACACGGAGCGGAGGCTTCCCCAAATACCCAACGGAGTTCGTGTCACGTATCCAATGGCAGGCGTCGGACTTCTCCTCCCACTGTCCCCCAACGATTACACGCCTGAGGTCTTGATATGTGGCGGTTCCACCATCGACGACAAAACCCCCGGATACGAAATATCCTCTCAAGATCCCGCGTCCACCCAATGTTCTAGGATGGTGCTTACCGAAGCCGGAATCGCTGCCGGGTGGAAAGTAGAGAACCTTCCCGAACCCAGGCATATGCCTGACGCGGTCCTGCTCCCGACTGGGCAAGTTTTCATTGTCAACGGCGCTAGGACAGGGATCTCAGGATACGGAAATGTCAAGGGCCAGGTGGGAGATTCGAACGCGGATAACCCGACGCTTACACCGGTTCTATACACACCCGACGCACCTCCTGGTCAGAGATTCTCGACAGTGGGCATGAAATCAAGCTCAATCCCTCGTGTGTATCACTCAGTAGCGACCTTGACACCCGCTGGAGATATCTTGGTTGCGGGGAGCAATCCCAACCTGGACAGGAGCGAGCAGATGTTTGGGACGGAGTATAGAGTGGAGCGATTCCAGCCGCCTTACATGAAAGCGGAGCGTCCGGTCATGAAGCATCTCCCCGGTACTATCCACTATTCACGGCCGTTTAAAATGGACATCGAAATACCCTCCGGTGCCCGCACCATGAATCAAAGAATTCAAAGTGGGTGTTCACTTGCGTCTACATTCCTGGTGTCTGACAGGTCCATGAAGTTGCATTAATGGATCTGGGCTTTGTTACGCACACGGTACACGCCAACTCTCGACTAGTCTATCTCACAATCTCTTCATTCCATGAGGAGACCATAACAGTCGATGGTCCCCCCAATAGTAATATTTACCCGCCAGGTCCAGGATGGATCTTCCTGGTCGTTGATGGAGTCCCAAGTCGTGGGAGGATGGTGATGATTGGCGATGGTCGAGACCCTCCAGTAGATAACGACGCCTGGGAGAAGTGAGTGCATGTCCGCTGATCGCGTAACACGATTAATAGTTTGCGCAGTATGCTCAGGGAGACTATCGTCGACCAGTATGAAGCATCTAAGAAGAAGGCTCACAAGACGGCCGAGTCCAAGTGATACTTGAATACCGCTGAACAATCAAATGTACTATCTTGTTGTGTATCCGCTGTTCAGCGTTGATCGTAGCGTCGCATGCATTTTGTTGTTTTGTTTCTCTTGGTCAGCTCGTCGATAACATGTGAATGTGAGGGGAATACAGCTTCTACATCATAGGGCCCGGTGTTTCATCCGACTGCTAACGGTCCTCAACCCTGCATAAACCTTTCCTGGTGGTGAACCAAGAATAAGAGAGACGATTGCATCTCGCGCGATTTTGATGTTTTGGAAGGAACCCATGATGTGGATTTTTCTACTCAAGGGTGAGATCATGCGATGGGGAGAATTGCGTACGTTACGAACGTGTCAGCCAGAACAATTCGGGTGCGACTGGAATTTTCGATGGTGAATTTTGTTTTTCCATCTTGGCCTGCGATCCGACCTGGAGAGCAGGTGAATAAATGCTGACAACTTGGATAAGTGATTACCGATGGCGCGGGACAAGTGATCGCCGTGTAGCGTTTTCACGTCCTTGATCTCAAACGAGTCAAGATAGAGGTCATCCAGACGAAGGAGTGCAATGGCATCCTTCCACGAATTCAATAAATACTCGTAGAGGATCTTCTACAATTGCTCACATTAACATCAAAACCTAGCGCATAAGCCTTGACGAAATCCGCTCCTTTTTGAATGGATCCAATGTCCTTCGTGTGTTTTGATGTCTAGGGAAAGGGTCAGACCCTGCGAGCACACGAATAACCAATGTATGTACCCGGATCTCTACGCCTCTTCGTTGCACGTTCATTCGAACTTGTAGCCCAAGGATCTCTGTGAGAGGCGAGAATATGTTGATCCAGTCCTTTTTGATCGGTGTCATTCTGTGTGGTGGTATAGGGATTCGTCGAGTCTCGGACTTGAGCGTTGATTGTACAGCAGAAGCAGGGAGAGCGGGAAACAATGGTGCCGAGGTTGGTTGTGGGGCAGATTCGGGGTCGATATCAATCATGATCCCATCGTCTTCGTTCGCGTCTGTATTTGATGCTGGGAGTGCGTCTGCGATGGGTTCTAGTTCCATATCTTCGTCTTCATCGACATGGTTTTGTTTAGTTTTCTCTAGCTGTGAACCAGATTTCTTCTTCCCAAGACCTCTCCGAGTTTTTTTCTGGGTACTAGACCCAGCAGCAGGGGTGGTATGAGTGACGACCATGATGGTGAATGCAAGAGGCGACGAGGCTCACGTAATATTCCAGTAGCAAAGCATCGGTACAAAGTTGCTAAGTAATTAAATAGATCTCGTCTCGATCCAATACATCAGCTCTTGCAATGGCTCACAACGGGAGCGCCAAGAACCTCGATTCAAGCCGAGCAGAGGGTAGCTCTATCAAAAGCGTATTACAACTGACACTCAGATGAACCTCTCTTTCAGCTTTACAGGGCTTGCTCACTTCACTAGGCTACACAAATGGCGATCCATCGTCTCCAGACGCGAAATTATCCCCAGAGCAGCTTGGGAGGCTGTCAGAAAAAGTCGGTGAGATCTTAGGTGGTAGAGATCATCGTGTCGCACAAGTTCCCGAGCCTGGTCAGGTGCTTCAGTCCTAGAGCTCTAACTCGTACCCTGGCTGACTTTCAGATACAGCTCCTGAACGAGGATGGCCTCCCAATCGTCGACATCACAGAACCAGTTTCTCAGGATTCGTACACGGACGCTATTCCCGCTATTGCTTCAGAAGTCGACTTGGTTCCCGTGTCCCTTCTTCCAGCTGATGAAAGGGAGCGACAACGCCGCGAACGTGACCGTATTCTCGACCTACTAGAGGAGGAGGAACGTTTGCAACAGCTACAAGAAGCACGGGACGCGGAGGAAGAGAGGAAAGAAACGATTAGAAAACGCAAGGAGTCTGCGAAGGCCGAACTTGAGCAGCTCAAAGCAGTTAAAGAAATGCACAAGAAGATGGGGAAAGCGCTGGTTCTGGATAGTCGTGGAGGGCAACTTGCGGAGGCGAATAGGCCAAAAGAAAATTCCCCTCCAGAATCTCAGGCCTCATCCCAGACAACGCGGAAAACGGTATCTTTCGCAGACGCCCCAGAAGTCGAGGAGAAGGAAAAGCAGGTCTCAAATCCTCAGATGGACTGGGGTGATGTTGCTGCTGGCAGACTACGCGCTTCGAGCCGTGTACCTCTGGTGAGTACGGCCGAGGCAGAGAAATATCCCATGAAGATGCATGTAGTGGAAC